>VWZK01016741.1:0-13736 GCA_013396935.1 Baryphthengus martii | reverse complement strand
TTTTATTTTGCCTTGATTTTTGTTTAGTTCCACTTAAACGTTTTTGCTTTGTGAGGATGCATGGTTTTCTGTGATGGACAGCTTATTGCAGCCCTTCATCTTCTATTTGCTGTTTTCTGTAGTGGTTAACATTGCTTTTCTTGGCAGTACCTGGAATAATTTCTCTAAGTGCAGTTGTTGATGATTTGCAGCAGGTGGCATGATGCCTGAATGTGACACAGCCTGGTTTCTTTTATGGTCATTTCAAGGGTTTCAGTCTCTCCTCAATGTCTTACAAAGGAATATTATTTATAAATGGTAAAGACGCAAATACTTCTTGGAGTTCATAGAATATGTTAAATGCTAAAACTCTTTTCCATGAGAAATGCTCTTCTAGAATAGTGTATACAGAAATTATTTTTTTTCTACTATTTTTTCTTTTCTAACCAAATACCCTTGATGAAAGGATATTCAATTATTTAAAAAGCCATTTAAAAACTGTCCTAAGGAAGAATTTTCGAACAGAAGGACTGTGCAGTTTGTCTTACCAGAATGATAAATAAATTGTCTGGCACGTTACTGCCGTGGCAAAATGAAGAGCCTAGAACCACTGTGGGGATTTGTATCTGACACCTGTCTACACAATTCTCTCAAGGTTTTGAGACTAGTATAAGTTTTATTATGCACATTTGGGATAGTTTAGAAGTCATAATGGCAGAATACAGGAGTTGTCTATTTTTAATAATTGGAGAGAAAAATCTCCCTTTGTTTACCCCCCAAGGAGGAACATTTACTCCAAAAAAAGTCTCGGTAGACAGTTTGTATCTACTGTAACCATTATGACACCTGCACTTCACCGTTAAAGTTCCTATATTCAATTAAAATAATTCAATAAATATTTTGTTTCATCTAAATGGACATTTTTGCTATTTTGAAAAGACAAGGTATAAAACTGATGTGCTGCCATAATTATAAGCCATATAAGGTACAGAGATCAGTGCTGCAACAATAGTGCGGTCGTGAAAAGGGCTTGCCAGTGTAGTGTACATACAGTACTGCATTTGTTGAAATATGTTTTAATATTTAGGAAGAATCGTTTGATATATATTATTCCAAGTGTAATTGCTAGTAGAGCATTTTGAAGGCAATCTCCAGTCAGTACTTTAGTGCAAAAATGTGTCACAGTCAGTTCCAAACAATTTTCAAATTATGTTAGCTTTGGCTTTGTGAGTTTCTTTGGGTTATTTCTTACTTTGTTCTTATGGAAAATTTTTTCTTTGGTATCTTTGTTAGACTATCTTGCAGTAAATTAGTTACATCTTGGCTTTATTTGATTTGTAGCAGAAACATCCACAGTTCTGTAAACCAGATGTTGCTTTCAGTTTTCAGAAGGAGTTCTCATTTGAAGATAAAGAAGAACTTGCAAACAGCACAAAGGATATTGATGCTAATCTCTTAGCAGTACTTCCAAAAGGTACGTAAGGGAAATACATTATGAACACAAGTGGTAATTCAACAGCCTAAGTTTAGTCTAAGCCAATGCAAGGCACAGTTAAAATCACTTATGCACAGATGTTTTCTAAATGAGTTTTCTTTTCCCTGTGAAGTAGGCATCAGGAATGGAACAGGGGATGAACCACAATGCTCTTCTACAAAGTGTTTTTACATCCCTGCTTCATGAAGTTCAGCTTTGTTTAGCTGGTTTTCAACAGGTTAAGAAGTAGTTGAAGTTCAAAACTTCAGAGAGGTTTCTTTGTACAGTTAGATTGATCCTGAATTCAAAGGTATTAACTTAGCTTGTAGTCATAGCTCTTTTCAGTCCCTTCAGTGGTCGGTAGGAGCACTGTGCTTGCATCACCAGCTGACTACACACAGAGTTTTATTCTTGCATGCTAAAGAACCTGCACTGTGTATGGGTTTGGGCATTTTATTTTTTTAAAAAAAACTTCTGTCTTAGTCTGAATAACTTATGAAGAAAACATCAGTTTCATCTTTATCTTTTGACACTGTTGAAAAGAGGCGAGAATCGATTCTCTTAAACTACTTAGAGGCAATCACAGTCTCCTTGGCAATAGTTCTTGACCGGTAAAGGGTGACCTTTGACTGAAGAACTACATGTAACTAACATATAAAGATGTTCTCTTCACTCGAGGTTGTTGTGAATCTCAGAACTTTGATTAAAATTATGTACGTGTTCTGATGGTATTTACCCTTTTCAGACAAACTACATGGCTAGATGCGCTATGTAATGCCCAATGTAAAGGAACCGGCTTGCTCTTAATGTCATTTGTGGAAGAGTTCCTTTAGAAAGGAACCCTTCTTCCAGCATAACACTTAAGTGATATTTTAAGTGATGTGCTTGCTTTTAGAGTATAGTCATTACAGATGTTCAGAAAGAGACTTCATTAACAGAATGATAGGCATTTATACAATACAGACTTCCTGAGAGCACAAGTCAGGAACGTTACAGAGTCCCTCATTATTTCATATACTTAGCCTTACAGTCATGCTGACCAGTAAGTTAATTGTGAGCCTTCTCTGTCATTTTCTTCTCAGTGAACTACTTTCTATTCCAAGATATCTCTATTTCCTAAGAAATTTTTTTTGTAATAAAAGCATCAGATTTGATGTGTACCAGACTTAAGAAAACATTAACAGTGAGACGTTTTTGAAAATCCAGGTTATTTGTTCAGTCTAGGGCCTAGCTTTGATCCAGATTTGCGCGTGTTGGGAAACTGGAGGAATATATGTAATTTTCGGCCGATAAAGACTGAACTGAGGTTTGAAGAGTCTAACTAAACTCTTACACATTACTGCCTGCAGTTCAGGATTAAATATGTTAGCATGCCTCTACTGGCATAAACAGAAGATAAATGCTTCTCCAGTCTGGTTTGTAGGAGAGGAGAAGGTAGGAATGAGGCTAGTGGTCTTCACTGCTGTATTAAATTTTCGTCAAAATGAAAATGTATACATCTGCATTGCGATGGTTATTTACCATCTCTGAGAAATTAAGCCTCTGATAGTTAAACTTTTGATGCACGTCTATTCAGACTTCACAAATACATGTGCTCACACTCTACTAGTGACTTTTGGAAGGCTTAATTTAGTTTTTACAGCTTCTGTATTTTAAAAATAAAGCTGCTATCACATGCCTGCAACTTTGTGCACATGTATCCCCTCTGTTGTAAACTGTAACAAATGTTTCTGAAAGATTTTTGAATTTCATAAGAAATCTATCACCTTTAATTTAAGGAGTGCTTTTAAACATTTTTATAAAGGGCATTCCAAATGTATTTTTTGTTTTTTTTTCTTCTGGGACGAAACATAGAACAATACTGCTTTTGCTAAATACTAGTAGTATGAGGTAAATTCTGCTCAGACAGTCTACAGTTGCCAAAATTAAGATGCCTTTTGACAAGTCTACCTTAGAGAGTATCTTGCCTTAGCATCCTGCTCAACATCCTAAGAGAAAGCCTGAAGTTCAGGACCATTCCTGAACTGTGGCTGTTCTTCCTCTTGCCCTTAACTATACTGACCCATAGTGCTTACAAAGTGTGTTGCTATGAAGTAACTTATATAAGGTGCTTTTACTGTGAAATTTATTATTTAAGCTTCTTAGTCTTTCCTTGTGTGCTGACTCAGATCTTTGTGCTACCTTTTAGGTAGAATTGTTGTTATTCTTTAATACTGTCATGGGTGTCTGAAATGGTATAGTTTCTGATAGTCGTGTGGAAAAACGTCCCATGAACAGATGGAACATTAGTACCAACATATTGAAATTGCAAACTAGAAAAGAGAAACTCAATCTTCTAAACTTGCAGGGGCCAACCAGTGTCCTCGGGAGTGAAATGTCTTCAACTGACTTTCATGTTTTGAAGTCAAATATTTTATTCAGTAGAAGGAAATCACTAATGTAGAAGACTTCCTGCATTTTCTCTTTTTTTGCTGTTTTGTGCTTCTTTTCCACACCTCCCCAGAAGCATATTGCTGAAACTGCCTTCACAAAAAGCTCTGCAAATGTTGGCCAACCTAGCTGAAATTACTGTCTGGAATCTCAAGTGTGGAAAAAGTGTAAGGCAGCGTAGAGTAGTCCCATGCTATTTTTGTTCCGTCTTGTTTGGGAAGGTGTTGGAGAGGTGCTTCATGAGGCCAATGCTCTTTTTAGGACTGCAAAGCAGTAGTAGAATCTCTGGAACTTCAGCTAACACATAGCAAGAGGGTGTAGAGCTAATGCTGCTGGGAGTTCTTTGCATGTTCCACATTTCTTATATGTGGACAACATATAGTCCTTTTTGGGGGGAAAAAAAGAGAAGACTTCAGTGCATAAAGCTATGCTTTAGAGCTTTACTAAAGCTGTGTAAAAGACTTCTTCTCTGATGAAGGTTTTAGGAACTGTATAAATCAATGACTAGGGAAGAAAAATGATCAGGATTTGGATGGAATGTGGTTTTATTAACTGTGAGCTGTGGAGGCCTTTGACCTGTCTGAAGTGGCAGAACAATTATGGGCTTGTTTTTGACTATTTTATGTATGCATAGTCAACAGATGGAACAGAAAAACTCTAACAGACAGAGGAACAGACTTAAACAGAAGTAGATTTGGCAAAGGTGGGAGCAAAGTATTTATGAGAAGTCATTTCCTTTGGTGTGAATGTGAGATGAAGGCTGGTTTCACATGCATAATTTCTCTGTTTAATACAGTTTCTCTGACAGCACAGCTTGAGTAGACAGAGCAGCAGCAGGAACTGCTTAATTGTTGAAAGAATGCACATCTTTGCGTAGGTGTTGGTTCAGGATGTAAATTTTGCATTGCCCAAGTCCAGTTCCCATCCGTCTTCAGAGATCTGTGCCTGGACCTTACTGACTTTCAGTGGTCATCTTGCACTGTCAACAGTGTAGACTTCAATCTGCTCTGCTGCAGATGCTGAAACGAGGCGTGGAAAAGGTGTCCCTTGGGTTGGCACTGTTAAGTAGCTGCATACTTGACTACTTTGTGCTGCTAGTTGCATCAAATATGTACGTATTCGATTTTTTTCATGGCATGATCTCAGTTGGAACCAACCTGGCTTTACAAATTGAGGAAGATAGTTTGAGTCTGCTTTCTGTAAAAATGTAGACTAAAGGAGTTGTTTTGGAGAGTGGCGGAGTTGATTTCTTGCCCCTGTTAGTTGCACATTCTCAGTAGGCGCTCATTTGTAGCCTCAGATGCTATATTCATACCTTGTTCATTTGCTTCTCTGGGTAGTCATGATCAGAATACTTTAATTCTTGGTGATCCAAGACATTTTACCTGGAGTCCTAGTGACTTTTCAGCACATCCGGTTGATATGACACCCAATGTCAACAGGATCTATCTGTGTCTATGAGGTATGAGCACAGGTATTGACTACAGCAAACTTCCTGGGCATATGTCAGCTAAGCTGAAACCTGCCTTAGCTATGCATGTCAGGTCTTGCAGTAGAGGAAAGGGAGAGAAGGTAGATCTGACCTTTAAAAGGGTGGTGTTTCAATAATGTTTATCTTCTCAGTAGAGCTAAGTGTCTAAGTCTGGTAGGGAAAAAAGCTGAGAGATTTACTTCTGCGGTGGTGTGGAACTGTATCTGCTAAAGACTCCTGACTCATTGGGCGTTTCTGATGGCAATCTAGGGCTGGTTTAGCAGCCTGTAGATTTTTAGCTTGCTTTAACTTTTGATCCCTGGGTCAACAGGATCAGAACTCCAGAGGTGCATTGCATCGCAATAGACATGCACAGCTTCTAGCACCACACGTATGTCAAGGCAGTGACATGGGGACGGGGTTGGGGTAATTGTCAGGCACATCCACCTACCTCTAATTCATTGCATCCTTTGACAGCTTGGATGGTTTCTCTTCCTGGTGGTAAGAAGTCACACCACACTTGTTTATGTAGCACTCACTGCTCCAGTGTGGCTTGCAAACATCACTGATAACTTTGCACATATGTGTATATATATAGGGATTACTTCATCTGTCATGCCTCCTGTTGGTTCACTACTATTTTGTGTACTGTGACAGCTGTCTACTGGCACATAACACCACCAAACAGTTTAGGGGGAGAAAAAGAAAGTATGTCCCAACTACAAGGGAAAATTAGCAAAGTAGAAAGTGATTAACCATGCAGGGATATCATGAGAGTAATTTTTACGCTAGTCATAAGTCACTGGGATTCTTGGGATTTGCTGTATATAAGGGAATGGAGGAAAATAAGGAATAGGGGACAGTGTTTAAACATAGTTAGTCCCAAATGTTTGTACTCAGGGTAAACAGTAAATCCACACTACCTGGTTGTGAAATGGGTTACTATAGCATGTAAGCTTGACCTCAGCTAACCAAAATACAACTTGCCCAGTTTATATTAGATCATGAAATCTGTTAGTGTGGCATAGCAGATTCTGGCTGAGCCTGGAAGTATCTGGAGGGGAAGACTCCTGGTGTTTACACCGATGTGCCTAATGCACTTTTGACAACGGAAGCTTAATAAGCTAGGAAAATAAGATGAAAATACTTGTTGCCCCCCCAAAAGGTATTTCAAACCTCTTAATTTTATTTGACTGTTCCTTCTTATTCTAAAGAATTTTAGCAAGTTGCTGTGAGTTTCTGAAACTTAGTAGCTTATAAACTGTATAATCTTTTGTTGTCTCAGTTTCAGAATTAAGAAAACTGTTTGAACCAAACAACCAAGATTTTTTGGAAATGAAAAGGTAAAAAGAAAACAGTCTTTGGCCTGTAAAACAAAACACACAGCTTGTTTTGTTACCTCCTCTTAGAAACTCTCCCCTCAAGTCTTCAAAGATGCCTGAATTCACATTTTTCACATCTTTTTCAGAAAAGAGAGAATAGCTAGACGCTTAGAGGGAATTGAAAATGATACACAACCTATACTTCTACAAAACTGTCCCGGATCAGTGACACACCGCCTACTAGAGGAAGACACACCAAGATATATGCGTGCAACTGACCCGTACAGTCCCCACTTAGGCAAGTAGTATGTATTAGTCAGTCTTGCATTGCTGAATTACTTCATGTTTACTACCCCATCATTTGTGCAGTAAATGGAGAGTTTTATAGAAGAGGTGTGGTTTGGGGCATTTTTGTAACTTGTCTTTTAATTCTCCAGTTGTCTTATTTGAAAAATGTTTGATTATACATATTGTTTTAAACCAAAATAATTTGATATGAGACTCTTAAAGAAATGCAATATACATTTCTTTATAATTTGTATGTGGTTTTGGAGATATAAGTACAAAAATGTGGTTTGTCCAGTCACTAGTACACTTTGATTTGTAAGAAAACAGGAAGATTTTAGTTCAGTTGATGGGAATGGTGGGCAGGGTACTCAGAGTTTGGGGATGGGCTTAGCTCATATATCTTGTACTTGTGACAGGAAGATCAAATGAAGAGGAGGAAACTTCAGATTCTTCTGTAGAAAAGCAACCCAGATCGTCCAGATACCGAGCAGAAATCACAGGAAGTAATACAGAGCCCTTATATAGCACAGGAAGCATGGATGTCCAGGAACTAGAGTCAAAAGCAGAAAGAATAGCTAGGTACAAGGCAGAGAGGCGGCGCCAGCTGGCAGAAAAATATGGATTATCTCTCGATTCTGATTTGGATTCTGACTACTCATCCCGATATACACGGGCAAGGAAAGATCCTGACAGTGTGGAAAGAAAGGGAGTGAAAAGTGAAAGGCAAGATGATGAAAACAAGGACTGTGGCTCCCTGTATTTGTCCAGGACTGAGACAAAGGAGTCAAAGAGTGTGATTTCTGAATCCAAAGAGTACTCCAGCCGTGAAAAAGATGGTGTTTCAGATAAGGAAGACCTCTCAAATGAGAAAAGTGCTAGAAAAGCAGATGATGACAGTGCCATTAGACAGGCTTCTGACCCTTCAGCAACCTTGGATAGTTCTATCTCCCTTTCACTTTCTGGACGAGAATCTTCCTCCTATAACGAAGTGCCAATATCACCAAAGCAAACCTCCAGAGAGTCTCTTTCTTCACCAAAGCGGGCAGCCTCACCAATCCGTTTGCAGAATGACCAGCCTTTGCACAGCAACATCAGACAAAGGTAAGCATGAGTTTTATTCATTTATACAGTAGATTCCTTTATTTTAATCGCCATTTGCGGGAATGCCCACAGTATATACGAGAATGTATTTATTACCCTTGAAGAATGTATTTAGTGACTTTGGATGTCTTAGGCTGAATTGATTTGGTTTATGGAATCAGTGTGTTTCTCAAACAAGGAAGTGGATATCTATTTCTATGATTAGATATGTCCTTGGTTTCACTTTAGCATAAATTCTCTGTATGTAGTATAAAATCAGGCCCTTTGTAGGGAGAATGGAATAACCAACGTTTAAGGCTTTTACACAAACTAGAAATTGAAGTAGTTACAGTTCTAAATCGGCTTTTTGTTTGTTTTCCCTAACCTGTTAGAACAAGCCTTTAACTTTTTTCTTCTGTATCCTGTAATTGTTTAGGTGGGGTTTCCAAGTAAAAGCAAGTTGTTTCTCTGTTAAGATTTGAATAGGTTTATGACAGCTTTTGCCAAAATAGTACAGTTTTCAGAGTTAAAAGCTGAAAAATGTCTTGGAACAGTTGAAATAATAGTTGATTTATTTTCCTGCTGTGAAAGTGTAAAACCACTTTTGTACTGTGATAGTTAATCTTTCAAATAGTATCAAGCTATGTGTGTGAATGGACAAAAGGGAGAGCTAAAATTCCATGCTGAATTTGGAAAACCTAGCCTTCCTCATGGTATGGTGAATTACTTCAGATGTGACAAATTTACTCCAGTAACAGGGTAACCAAAATCTTCCAGAAGGAAAAAAAAATAATTTTCACTAATTTTACGTTGTAGTTTCACACTGTAGTGCAAAAATAGACTGTCAAAGTGTTACAGTGAGTGAAAACTGCATGTGACTAAGAATTTTTTAAAAGTGTGATCTTTCTCTTCAGTGTGATACTTTAATTTCTGCATAGGTGGATAGATGGAAAATAATAACTGTAAAAACTTACGTTAAAATATTGCAGCTAAAAATCATGTAATTTGCAATGAGAACTTCAGAGTAAACACATCTGCATCATGCTGAGCAGTAATGACTGTTTCTAAAGAAAACTGAAATGAACTGAAATAAACTGAACTGTTTAGAGTTTTTGGCATTTTTTCGCTGTAAGTTCAGAAACAAGCTGCCTTGATTGGACTGCTTTATCCTTCCCATCAAAATCAGAAAAATTGATTCATACATGTCATGGCCTTTCTTATTTGCTCTCATAAGCATAACTTAAGGTTTGAGTGAGGAAGTAATCTTCCATGTCAAACCTGCTGGATTGATTAAGTCATCTATTTACAGCACCTGTAAACTGGTCAAATGTACTTAGTCATCTTTGTTTCGCTTTCATTGCATAGAACACACCAGTAGGAGTCTCTTAATGATAGCTTTTCATTATTCAGGTGAGTTCTAATCCTGCTCACGTTTTGCACTGCTACGTGGCTATATGAGCTGTCATTGGACTCTTCCGGTTAAGCCAAAATTTTAAAGGACTTTTGTCATTTCAAAGAGCCATCAGAGGGAAAGTGAGTCAACATACTTAGGATTCACTATCTTGTTTAGTTTATGTCTTAAACTTGCAATTCTGCTACTGCAGTAAGGAAAATAGTCATTGCTGGGTCATTCATACACTGAATGACCCAGCCTGCCTGATAGGGGGGAATATTGGAGCAATAGACCTTTGGTGGTTTGTTTTCTTTGTTTTATGAGGTGAGGGAAAGGACAAAGCTTTCAGCCTTATGAAAGCAAAGAGAATAGCCCATCGAACTTTACAGCCAAGAATGTGTCTCCTGCAGGGTGAAAAGGGGTGTTATTTTCTTTACTCTCCTAAAGAAATTCTAGTCCCTGTTTTCTAGGGGGGGGAAACCAATGAAACACTGAACAGTGAAATGCCTTCTAGGTTGTTATCTCTTCCAGCTGAAGAGGAGTCGTGCTGCATGCAGCATTGCTGGAGTGCCAGTTGCCCTGCTGTAACAGGGTGCTGGCTGGAGAGGCACCTGAATCTGCTCCTTCACAGATTAGCCTTTAAGGTGCAGAAATCAGATCTCCTTGTAAAGCTTTTCCGTTTCTCACTAGCAACTGGGATTTTTTTCTAATGCAGCTCTATAAACCAATTACAAGTTTGGACTGAGCAGGCTGGAGTCCTGCATCCAGCTCTGGAGCCCTCAGCACAAGAAGGGCATGAACCTATTGGAGCAGGTCCAGAGGAGGGCCACAAAAATGATTAGCGAGCTGGAACACCTCTCCTATGAGGAAAGACTGAGAGTGATGGGGTTGTTCAGCATGGAGAAGAGAAGGCTCTGAGGAGACCTTATTGTGGCATCTCAGTACTTAAAGAGGGCGTGCAGGAAAGACAGAATCAGACTTTTTAGCAGGATTTGTTGCAACAGGACAAGAGATAATGGTTTTAAACCAAAAGATAGTGGATATAGACTTGATACAAGGAAGAAATTTTTTACAATGAAGTTGGCAAAACACTGGAGTTGCCCAGAGAGGTGGTAGAAGCCCCTTCCCTGGAAGTGTTCGAGGTCAGGTTGGATGGGGCTCTGAGCATCTTGATCAAGTTGAAAATATTCCTGCTCATTACAGAGGGGCTGGACCTTTAAAGGTCCTTTCCAACCCACACTATTCTCTGATTCTATGAATGCGTCATAACTTAATACAGATTACTGACTGTGTTATCATGGATGTCAGATTTTTTCTGGACAAGGCTTGGGGTCAGTATTTGCATAAAACAAGCTTTCCATTTACTGTCTGTCTTATCTTTTGTAGGAAATCATCTGCACCCACCAAGATGTGGTGTAGCTCTTACAGCAGCCAAGAGTTTAAACTTAGAATTTGGTCTCTTGTTTGGGTACACATACAGACAGCAGATGTTATTTTGAAGGCCAAGTTGCCAAGAGTCAGTTCTCCATTTTAGTACCTCTGATAACTTCCAGTGCCAGCGCATACTCACTGGTGTGGCGATCAGAGATTTAAGAATAACCTCTCAGAAACTCTTGTCCCTGTTTCTCTGTGGTAAAGAAGTCATTGCCTATTTCCATGCCATCTGTTTAAAGTTACTTTGCGGCAGTCTTCCTAAGGCCATTTGCACAAGCAAAGCAAGGGCTAATGCCAGCTTTCCGGGTGGCTGCTCTTTTGATGTCAGGTTTCACATTACCTAGGTTGCAAAATTGGTTTTGTTAAATTTAAATTTGCTGAGTTCAAATTGGAAAATAAATGCAGCTTACTTTGGAATACATATGAAAGCTTTGTGCCTTCAGTCCTAAGAAGATTTAATAATTAATCCTGTTATCCACCACTGAGAAGACAACAAAGTACTGAGAAGGTATCATTTGACGTTGTCTACATTTGGCTGCTGAAGTGGCTGATTAACTCTAAATTCAAAACATGACTTTCATTCTTCTGGCTGCTTTCGTCAAAGGATGAATGATCAAGTACAAGTAATTACTGCTTGGGCCATGCCCACTACATTAATGTGCCAAAGTACACGTTAAGAAACGAGAAGGAAGTTTACTTGCTTCAAAGCAATTCCAGCTACGGAGACTGCTCCTTTGAAAGGTTTTTACCTCCTGTTGGTCAATTTCTTTAGGAATTCAAAACCATTTGGAAAAATAAAAGGTGTTTTAACAGTTGATGTTTGACTCTGTTCTAAGCTTGATTTGGATTAGATGACAACTCTAGGTGAGTTCTCAAATTTAAACTTATTTGCAGTAAATGCACTGTTATCTTAAGAACAGTCATTGATTTGACCTTTTTCAACTATTTTTATGAAAAGATCAGCTAAGAAAATTTGAAGTACGTGGTATGGAGCTTAATTTGGGATTTTTATCCCAAACGGCTCTACCTGTAGTGACATCTGAAAGAACTGCAGTAATGGAAAGCAACTTGGATGCGTATCTGGGGAGTTTATAAACCTTAGTGTGATTGGAGAGTTTGTGCTTGCAAAGTTAAAAGTATTTGATGTGCTCTACTGGTGCTGAGGGACTGTAGATGAAGGTAGGCATTAGGAAAGTGTTTGATAAACTGTATATGGCTAGTCTACAAACACTCTTTCCTTCAGGGCTTTTAAAAGTTTGCATTGTTCTTTTTTTTTCTTTTTATACTTTCAGCTCCCAAATGGAAACAGAATAAAGTCAAGACAAGATCAAATTGGGTGTTACTTTGTTTTTTTAAGTTTTTCTTTCCCCTATCACTCAGTGACCCAACATGTTTTACTTGAGCTAACTGGGTTTGCATTTCTGAAGCTTTTGTGATACAGGGCTACAAGAGGAGAGGTTCAAGATGCTCCTGAGAATTTCTTAGAAAGTATGATATAGACATCTGGATTTTGAACTTCATTAAATTCATATTGCTACTTCATTTTGGACCCAGTGGCCTTTACCTCTTTAAAGCACAAATTAAAGGAATGATTTTAGCAACCTTTCCAGGTGTCCTTACATAAACCCTTCAAACCAACCTGCAATGGCAAATGGCAAAAATAAGATTGTAGTTAGTTTGACTTCTCAAATTTTGAACAATGTACACTTGGTAAAGTTACTTTTTCAGAATATTTAACGTTCAAAACACTTTTTAGATGTTTGTGGAATTAAAATGATACTTTGTTTCACAGTTTATAACCTTTCAGTTTGTTTAATGTGCTGTGCTTTTATTTTCATGAACAGTCCTCTGTAATTGAGTGATTAAAAAAACCCAAAAAACAACAAAAAAGCGGTGGGGGGGGGAAGACTGGGAGAAGCAGTGGGGCTGTGCGTTGAGATTTAAAAAATTACCTCAAGTTCTGTTTTCTATAGTAGTGGAGGGAAAGCAAAACCTGAATGGTTTCTTCAGAAAGATTCAGAAGGGGACACAACTTCACTTATCAGCTGGCCCTCCAGGTATCATAAAACGTAGCTGTGTGGCTAACAATCAAACTACAAACCTCCCCTTTCCTTTCCTTTACTCTGTCTTCATTTAACACTTGTTTTAATTTTCCTTTAACAGCAGCAAGTTACAAAGTGTTGTTACTTGTGGATAAACAGCTGTTGAAACTTTTCTGAAGCATTTGCTTTTATTGTACCTAAGGACCAATTGGTATTTTGATGAAGTACAAACGCCCCCAGCTTATTCCACAGCTACTGTCATTCTGGTTTCCGCTAATTTTTATAAGTTTTTATTTTATGCCACTTTGTACTCTGCTATTAGGCAGATTTTTTATACCACACACCAATTCTTCTTAGCATCCCCTACAATTAATTCCTTGAATTCCAAAGGAAATGGTACAAGAGAAGTAAAACAATTATATTGGAAAGTAAAGCAAGATCTTGATCAGAGCTACAAGCAGCTGCTTTCTCCCAGATTGGTATCATGTACAGTTAGCCCACCATGAGAAGCATCGCAGGAAGACTCTTTTCTATGTTCCTGATTATAGTTGTTCTCATAACCCGTTACTAACATCAGTGTGGATGTTCTGGAGAATGCTTGATACATGTAGTCTAAAGAATCACTTTTTCAGACTGAACGCACTTTCTGTCCTTAAGTAACTTTGAGAAGTTTCACTGGTAAGTGCACCAATCCTCAGATAAGAAACATAAAAATATTAGTAAGGTTGGTGTTTCAGATGACTGGATATCCTGAATTGTTCTCGCAGATATTAATTTGCCTTTTTTTTTTTCTCTAAGTCTTGCCTTTTTTTTTTTTTTTTTT
>VWZK01016740.1:27858-38261 GCA_013396935.1 Baryphthengus martii | reverse complement strand
AGCTCAGAGTGTTGTGATCAGTGGTGCAGGGCCCAGTTGGACCTGCAGCTAGTGGCATTCCTCAGGGGTCAGTACAGGGTCCAGTCTTATTCAACACCTTCATCAATGACCTAGATGAAGGGATAGAGTGCACACTCAGCAAGTTTGTTAAGGAGACAAAAGTAAGAAGATTGGCTAGTACACCAGAAGGCTGTTCTGTCATTCAGCAAGATCTGGACAGGCTGGAGAGCTAGGCAAAGTGGAACCTGATGAAGTTTAATAAGGGCAAGGGTAGAGTCCCACATGTGGGGAGGAATAATCTTATACACCAGTACAGGTTAGGGGCTGACCTGCTGAAAAGCAGGTCCATGGAGAAGAATCTTGGAGTCTTGGTGGCCAGTAAATTATCTGTGGGACAGAAATGTGCCAATGGTATCCTGGGGTGCATGAAGAAGAGTGTGTCCAGCAGGTCAAGCGACGTTCTCCTCCACCTTTACTCTGCCCTAGTGAGACCACACCTGGAGTACTCTGTTCATTTCTGGTCTCCCCAGTTCAAGAAGGACAGGGAAATGATCGAGAGAGTCCAACGGAGGGCTACAAAGATGATTAAGGGAGTGAAACATCTCTGTTATGAGGAAAGGCTGAGTGATCTGGGGCTACTTAGTCTAGAGAAGGGAAGACTGAGAGGGGAGTTTATTAATGTTTATAAACATCTGAAGGGCGAGTGTCAAGTAGAAGGGGCCAATCTCTTTTCAGTGGTGCCCTGTGATAGGACAAGGGGCAATGGGCACAAACTGGAACACTTGAAGTTCCACCTCAACATCAGGAAAAATTTCTTTCCTCTGAGGGTGATGGAGCCCTGGAACAGGCTGCCCAGAGAGGTTATGTAGTCTCCTTCTCTGGAGACTTTCAAAACCCACCTGGATATGTTCCTGCATGGGCTGCCCTAGGTGATCCTACTTTGGCAGGGGAATTGGACTAGATGATTATCAGAGATCCCTTCCAACCCCTATGATTCTATGATTCTATGATTCTATGACTCTGCAAATGTCTTTGTAATTTTTTGTGACCTTTCACAAAAATTTGACATCAAGGAACTTTTACCAGTTTGAGAGATAGGGTCCTTTTGTGAATTAAAAACTTTACATATTTGGCAGTAACTCCTAAATTACTTAAGATATTCACTTAATATTTGAAGTTTACAGAGGTTAAATGTAGGGTATAGAAAACTATAGAGACAAGGGGCAATGGGTACAAATTAAAAACACATGAAATTCCAACTGAAAAGAAAAAAATACTTTGACTGTGAGGGTGGTGAAACACTGGCACAGCTTTTCCAGAGAGATTGCAAAGTCTCCATCCATTGAGAATCTTATAGATTCAAAGCCTGACCAGACACAGTCTTTGGTAAACTGTTCTAGGTGTCCCTTGACTTAGCAGGGATGTTGACTACATGACCTCAAGAGATGCCTTCTAACTTCGGTTGATTGTCTATTAAAACCAGGATTGCACTGCTTTTATTTAAAAATAACGGAAACTGTTTTCACATAATTGAGTAACAGAAGGAAAAAAAACAGATTAAAACATAGAAATTCTCTCCATGCCTGAAATCCACATTTTTAATTTAGTACTGTGCTTTTCAGATGTAAAGACAGGCCTATGAATTAGGCACTAGTAGCTGGATATGTCTATATAGTATTTCACATACAGTACAGAGTTGCCTAATAGTCATATTGTTTGGGTGTGAATTGATACTCCACTGTCAGCTTTAAGCCAACTTCAGTATTCTTAGCTTTAGATTCAGAATACAAAAGAACGGAGGGAAAATACTGGGCCTGAACCACTCCTATGAACTATCTTGAGCACAGGTGTGTCTGTATGTATTCAGTTACACAGCAAGTTTCTGGTAGAAGGCCATCTGCAGGGACAGCCTCTGTGAGAAGATTCCAGGAGCAGCCCCTGAATTGGGTGCAGCTGATTCCAACTGACTCCAAAATAGACCCACTGCAGGTCAAATTTGAGCCCAACAGCTACTGCAGTGGCACTTTTGTGATATGATATATAAGAAAGGATACAAAACACTGCATGGCAGCTGTGACAGAAGAGACTGAGAACAATGTGAAACAGCCCTGCAAAACCAAGGTCAGTGAAGAAGGAGGGGAAGGGTGTGCTCTAGGCATCAAACCAGAGATTCCCCTGTAGCCTGTGGAGAAGGCCATGGTGGAGTAGATCATCCCTCTGCAACCCATGGAGGACTCTACAATGAAGCAGGTGGGCATCCTCTGGAGGAAGCTGCAGTTTGTGGAGAGCTCACACTGCAGCAGGCTCCTGGCAAGAACTGAAACCTGTGGAGTGGAGCCTTGCGGGAGCAGGTCTTCTGTCAGAAGCACTGATTTGTGAAGGATACGTGCTGGAACAATCCATTCCTGAAGGACTGCAGCCTGTGGAAAAAAAACCATGATAGAGCAGTTCTTGAAGAATTGCATCATGCTGGAAGGACGCGCAATGGAGAATTTTGTGAAGGTCTTTATCCCATGGGATTAATTTTGTTTGTGCATATACAGGTGAGCACCACCTATCCAGTAAGACAGGAGATGGAGTCGAAGAACACACTGGCCTTCACACTCCTTGCCTGAGCTTTTGTGGCAACGTAAAAGCAGTCCTGGGACTCCTCACAGTTGAGTACGAGGAATCTTTTTGTTGCCCTTGAAAAAGAAAAAGCCCCAAAAAGGGCATCCTTCATGTGTCGTTTAGGATTTTTTGTAATATAAGTATTTTTCACTTGAAAATGGAACATAACCCCTGAAAGCATCTTCAGAAACTATCAAAACAGCTACTGTACTGAGGAACTTGTTATCACCGTAGACCTAATAAGTTGTTTCAACTTCACTTTGTTCAAATTGTTCTAGGCAAGACTGAAAATACTGACATCAAATAATAATCAACAATGAAGATCATTCTTGTTTAGTGGAACAGCTTTCTCAGGGTTAATATTATTATCTCTGTATGTGTAATCAAGGGTGTTTATAAATTTGACTAAATAAGAAGCTATTTTTTATTCTGAACGCATACGTCTTTTTAATATTCTTATAAACGTCTCTCAAGGTAGTGATAATGTAATGGCATCTAAAACTGCCATCATTTTCCATATTCTGAAGAACACATCTTTGCAATTTCTTCCATTTATTTAGTATCACAAATTGTTGTCAGCTGCAGTTTTTGAGCATTCCCTTATGATTACAGCTTCACTTACAAAATATTGTAAAGAAAGTGAAAAACTTACTTTTTTTTTCCTTCCATCTAAAAATTCAGGGAAAACAAGTTTGTTTATTATATTGCTCCCAAGCTGAGATCATGTGTATGACAAGCAGCAAGTCTGGGTGATTTCTTTTCATGTCTTTTACATAAAGTAAAGTTCAGATTTATTTTTTTTTAATTATTTTTCTTTTTTCCACCCTAGAAACTTTTAAATAAGAAAGATACTGTTCAAAGAGTAAAAGGAAAAATATTTAGGTAAGCTGGGAGACAAGCTATGAGTTGTCGTTACCAAGAAGAAACACCAAAAAAAAAGTATTGTATTGGGTTTGGGTGAGCTGGAGTTCATGTTCCCCAGAGCAGCTCTTATGGTGCTGTGCTTTGTACTGGGAAGCAGATAAGACGCCAGTGTTGTGGCTGCTGCTGAGCAGTGCATGTGCAGCACCAAGGCTGTCTTTTCAACATCTTCCCCCCACTTCCCCCCTACAGTGGGATGGGGTGGGCAAGATCTTGGGAGGGGACACAGTCAAGACAGCTGACCCAAACAGACCAAAGAGATATTCCACACCGTGTGACATCAGCTCAAGTGTAAAAGGGAGAGAAAGGAGAAGGCAGTTGGGGTCATTTGTTTGTGAAGACACTTGTCCTCCGAGCAGCTGCTATGCATATCAGAGTCCTGTTTCCCAGGAGAGGCCAGACAAGGCCTGTTGATGGGAAGTAGAGAATAAGATCTTGTTTTGCTTCGCTTTGCGCGCGCGGCTTGATTTTTGCTTTTTCCTTCCTATTAAACTGCCTTTATTGCACCCTATGAAATATGAAATTTTGAAATTGTTGTCTGTAATGCAACTTTGTTTACAAATACCAGGCAGAAGTGTAACTGAATTGTGTTATCCAAAGCTGGCAGAGAAATTTTCCAAAATTCCCACTCCAAGCAAAGACTACAGGACCTGAGTCTGTTTATGCATCTCTGATGATTTCCCCTCTCTTGCAGTTGTGCACCTGAAATGTCACTCACACAAATGTTCACCGGAAGCAGATATTAAATAATAGAAGATTAATTGATGAGGAATTTTGTGATAGAACAGATATACATATTACCAGTTCATCTTATGAAAATAGACAAATTCAAAATTCAACTTCTTAGCTAACTTTAGGCATATGGTTCAGTTGACGGCTTGTGAGTGCTGGGTTAATGATTGGACTTGATGATCTCAAAGGTCTTTTCCAATCTAGGCAATTCTGTGTGATTCTGTGTGAAAATAAATACATGGCATTGTTTTTGACAATAATCACCTGTGAATTACTCTCAGGTTTAGACAATTCTTTATTTCATTAGTTCTTTGCATCTAATTGCATTCTTTCTAAAAGATGTTTTGTATCTTTGGCAGCATAGGGAATCTATTTCAGCAGTGCCCTGTTAAGCAGATGGTCTTGTGAGAGTATTGCAGTCTTCAATCCAATCTTAAAGTGTAAGAATATACGTATTCTATAAAGTTTAATTTTGCAAAGGAAGTAATTGCTTGGCTATCATCTGGAAAATAAAAACCTCTTGAGGATATGAAACATGAGGGAAGATGAAGAAGTAATATTAAAGTGAAGAATGAAGGAAAACATTAAGAAGGAATAAAATGGTGAACAGAGACATGGAGTCTGTGCAATCCCATGTCCTGGTCAGCTATACCACTGTCTTAGCCTATTGCTATCCTCTCCATCACTTTTCTGACACAGCTGGATATGGTCAAAGTATTTGCCATAAAAGATTCATCCATTCTGATCCCATTTTACATATGCCATATAATTTGGAATGACAGTTTTAGACAAAGAGCAGGAAAATTAAAAAATAGTGCATCCCAAGTGTCTGCACTGTGGGCAAAGACTGCTGGTTGTAGTCTGTTGCATTTGAGCATGGCCTTGCTGTTCGTTGGTTCCTACCACAGAACTAAGAAACAAGATTTTAAACAGACTAAGTGAGAGGACTTTTGTACTCCTCTTAACTCTAGGGTGGCCTAAAATTTCAACTGTAATTTCAAACTAGCTTGTCCTCTGTGATCAAAGACACTCAATCACAAACACAGGCCGCTCAGGCAAGCTGAAATGAAGCATATGAGTTGGACAATCTCTTATCCAGAAAGAAAATGAAAAAAAAAATACCTTTGTCCTATTTCAAAGCTCCATGTTGGGATAAGGTCACAATGCAAGTGGAAAAAGAAATGGAAAAACACTTTTCCCTAAAAGCACATAATTTTTAAAAAATTCGAAATTACAAACACAAGAGATGGTGCCACTGTGGTTTTATAAGGCTACATGGTTGCAATTTAAAATAAATACTCTTTGAAATCTTGTATTTTAATTTTAATTAGATGAATCTCATATTACAGGCTTTCCTTTAAGTTTGTATATTTTCTTTGAAGAGCAATGACATTCTAATTTCACATATAACAAATTTGTTTTGCATAGTTTCAGTTCTTCTATATCACTCGGTCAATACTATCAAGAAGTATTCATTCTTTGTTGTTCTTTGTGGGTCATCTGGCCCACATTCATCTCTAATGTACAAACTATTGTACGAAAGCCCATAATTTATCATGCAAATTTTTCTTCTTTCATGATCACAGTTATGTTGTAGATGACTTATTCATGTACAGTGCATTTTAGCAACAGTTAATTCAAAACGCTCTCTCAGTTTTACAGTCCACAAATTTATGTTCCTATTTTCCTGTTGCTTGCTGCTTTATATTGCCAAATGCCTTTAAGATTTACTATGCTTTGTCAATAAGAGAGGTCTTATAATGTCTCGGAACTGCTTGCTCAATATTGCTATTTGTAAAGGTGATGTTGCCCTGAGAGTGACAATTTTTTCATTCTACTAAGAACTCCCATCAAACAAGATAGGATAAGGTTTTATACTTTTTTGCTATTGAAGTAAGGGCAAGAAGATTTAATTATTTATCAATTTTTTTCAATCAATCTCAATAAAAAATCTCACATGTATTTTTCAGTAATGTACAGACTTCCCCATGGAGTATTCTTACTAGAAACAAAGTATTCATACTAGAAATTTATATTTACCCAATGAAAAGTTTTAGGATTTTTTTTTTTTTTTTGCACATAGTAATTTGTTCATAAGTTTAAAAAACTGTAGGATAAAAATACAGAACAACTCTTGTAGATCCAATTTGCTTGATAAGGGTATACAAAAAACATTGCAATTCAGAAAAAGCTTTGTTATTGAAAATAATGAGCCCTTTTCCACAAAACAGCTTATTATCATCAATAAGGAATGGTTGAAATCCTCAAGGTACACCACGGAAAAGTCTTTCTCTAAAGTCACTTTTCAACATTTTGAAATAGAAAATAAGCTGCCAGTGATAGGCTCAGAAGTGGGGAAAAAGAAAGAAATGTCCCTTGACTTACACTTACAGCAGCCCATGGGAAACTCACTGACATGATGTAATTTGACTACTCTTTATTAAAAACTAGGTGCTGCTATAAAATAGTTTAACAGAGTGAATCTAGACTGGATTTTTTTTTTAATAATAATTGATATTATATTCATTTTCACAGACACTATGTCTGTGAAATTAGACAAACTATGTCTGGGAATTAGACAAACTTTAGAGACAGACTTATTAAGAATTTAATCCAAACCTCTCAATAAAAAAATGTATGCCTAAGTACTACAGTAACCGCCAAAAAGTAAATACATGACTACTCATTTCAGAATTTTAGATTTTCTAAATAGGTTTCAGGTATTGCAGTGATCTTAAAATTAATCTTAATATACGCTTACTTTGAGGGGACAGATGGGAGTACTCTTAGAATAAGTTTATATTAAAATATGCTTTCTTTCTGCATCCATTCTTTGAATTTGGTCCTTCTATTTATTTATTGGAAATCTTAGGGCATGTAAATTTTAATTTAAATCCCTGACCTTTAGGTGTTCAATTATAAAACATATTCTCATGTCTAAAACCCAGCATGTTCAGTAGATAAAGACTGTAAAAAAGCAACAAGCTGCAGAACACAGGTTCTGTTTTGAGGACTGGGCGTTTAGCTGATACTAGAGGCATTGAAACTCTCAATAACAGTGAGTTTTCCCAGCTGAGGGCTTTGCTATCGTATTTTGACATTTATACTGCATTATACCAAACCTCATTTATAGTTATATGGTAGTATAAGCCTATTTCATCTTTTTTTCCTTAAATTGCATATAATATTCATTAATATAGGTAACAAAGCAAATATGATAGGCTTAAGTATGGTATTTTATATAATGTGCAGTTTCATTCAGATGAAGGTGGCATTGAAAACAAATCAAGTAAACATTGGTCAACAACAGTCTTTCATTTGAATATAAATTGGCAATGCTGTCACGCCCATCTGTCCAGTCAGGCTGTGGAAACATTGATTATGTCCTCCTACAGCCTCTTTTTAAAAATGTCAAATGCAATCCTTTACCAGTCAGAAAGCAGAATTTTCAATTTCTGTTTTAGAAAGAGAAAAAAATGCTTTAAACATTTAATGTTGTATAAAAGCAGTATTTTCACCAATTAAGAATAACTGTCCTTGACTAGTTAATTATTATTCCAAACCTGCCCATAAAACTGCATTTCTCTTTTGAGTATCAATGCTAACAAGTAGACCACCTACTCCTATAATTTTCCTCTATCTGGCTAAATCAGTGAGCAGTGATCTTTCCAGCATAGTGGTTAATACTGCTTTTTTTGTCAAATTCAAAATCAAGCAGGTAGATGCAGCTGAAACATACTATTCTCACAAAGGCAATCAGACCAGAGCTGATCACTGCTACTGTTTCTGTACAAAACAACAGAAGATTTTATCTTCTGATGAGCTCAAAATTGTGCAGAAGATGCAGTTCTCACTGTGTTCATACAGTAGTCTTGTATGCTGCCTTTATTTCAAAGGCTACAGACCTTAGTGTTTGCTGAGTCTTTCATATATATTCTTCATTAATTTGACCAAAGTCTTTGCCAGTCAACTAATTTTCTTCTTTTTCACTTAGTAAGACCAAGGACTTTCTTACACTTCTCAGTCATTATTTCTGATGTTTCTTCTTTATGCTGGTCATTCCATTTTCCATGTTTCCTTGCTTCTGTTTTCCAGTCATATTTTTGGTAATGCATTTGCCTTCACTTCTGAGACATAAAGCCTAAGAAAGAAATTTTCTCCCTCAGGTTTCAAAATCCACTGCCTCCAGGAGCAGTGTGTACAGTTTCTTTCAAAATCACGTGTGGAGACAGGCCACAGCTGTAACTTCAGAGTGCATAAATGGCTGTAATCAGAGGGAAGAGAGGACTGAACCAAATTCCTTCCCCAATAAACCCAGAGAAGGGAAGAAAGGATGGAGTAACAGTACCTTGAACCAGATATTTCTATAGCAATGAAAGGTTAACTGTGTTTCCTCCAACACTGCCTTTCGTTCCTGACCCAGGTGCTTTTGTGAAACTGTGGTATTTGGCAATGGGATGGCATCTGTAAAATGCCCTGACTATTTGTTTTATTTCTAGCTCTGAGAAGATGGTTCTTGTTACCCATTTTCTTTAAAAACCTTTACATAAAGCAGAGGATAAAATAAGTGTACATGTATAGGAGAAAAGATCCTCTTAACATTGCCTTTTTTGAAATGTTAGCACATGATTTAACATTCGGCTTCCTGTTAAAGCGAACTAAAAGAATCCACTGCAAGGTTTGCAGTTAAGGAAATGCTTAATAAAGTTGAAAGAATACCCGTAGTGGAAATTATTACTTGAAGTAAAAGCAATACATATAGAAAAAGTTGAGGCTCTTTTTTAAAAATTCTTCACAATCTTTTACAGCTGATTCTATATTTATTTATTTATTTTTTCATTTGTTGATTTATTTATTTATTTCTTCTATACTCTATATTTAAGAAAGTATTGTAAAAGCTATAGTTTTGCTATGGATTTACTGATGAGGATAATAATAATATGATGATGTTATACTATTCTTGAATTTCATAATTAATTTGCCACACTTCTTTCAGTGGCAGTTTGATCTGTTCTTTATTATTATTATACATAATTTTCCCACTACCAGCAAACAATCCCACTTCAAAGTTAATAATAAACACATAAATTAATATGTACATACATAAAGTTATTTCTTATACATTTTAATAACAAATATTACAATAAAAGGGTCAGGGTAACCATATTAATACATATCCTTCTGGCAGTCTAGATGATTTTAATTGAAGATCTTTTCATACCAGTGCCACATTTAGCCTTGACACTGAAATGCACCAAAGACAAAGAAGTTGTGACTCATCAACATTTTAACTAAGATATACTGATACAAGGTATTGAAGTTACACTTCATCATTGTGTGCAACTCATTTAATAAAGTAAAAGCATGTAGCTTTACATGAAAAGCCTGGCTATGACTACCTACTTTTTTTTTCAGAGAAATATGTTAAAACACAGGAATCAGGACCAAAAATGTATTCCAAACTTTCAGTTAATTATATTTTTAGCATCTTGCACTATAATGTTTCCTCCTTCAATCTTCTCATTTTGTCATTCTCCATTAGCACAATTTCTTCTTTCAAGTGAAAATACAAGAGAATTCTCTTACTTGTCCATTAGTGAGTTATGAATGAGTGAGATAGGTCAGAAATTCTTGTAGTATTTTCTTCCTGCTTATTTTTTTTTCTTTCTCATCTCTTCTCTTTTCTCAGAGTAGTATTTTTATTTTTATTTTTCAATATAGAAAGATAAGGGTTTTTTTTAAAAAATGGAACGCTTTACTTTTCCAAAGACAGTTTTTGTACACCCATTGCTCTATAATATAAATGAGAAACTATTTTCCTGAATTGTCACTATAGCCATTAAAACTCGTCTTGCAACTTCAAAGAGTACTCCTTTAATTTGATTTTCAATCAGTTGTTCATACCTCTGTTGTTAGTTCCTTTGCAGACTGTCATGCATCCAGTGTTTTGTCTTTCAGTGATCCCAGATCTGTTTCCATTTTCGCCATTGTCCTCAAATTACTGATGCTTTGTTTTCTGCAGTATTCCACAGACAAAAAAAAAAAAAAAAAGAGACAGAGAACCATAGGCAGTTAATAAGACACTGGGGTTCCTGGAAGGCAGATGGGAAAAAAAAAAAAAAAAAAAAAAAAAAAAAAAA
>VWZK01016740.1:9527-27851 GCA_013396935.1 Baryphthengus martii | reverse complement strand
AAAAAAAAAAAAAAAGAGAAAAACTTAAAAAAAACATAGGTCAAGTTCCGTGCAAAGGAAGGTCCTGATTTTACTTTTCTATAAAACAAATTGGTTCATTAGGATTAACCTCTCTCAAAACCATGCTCTATGCCAGCAAGACTTTTTTCTTTATGGATCTCCAGGACAACTGTATCAGATCTGTTCAGTTGTAGTTTTCCTTTTTAATTGAAATTAGAATAAAAGGATGTTGAAGTTGCTGTTTCCTTTCTGATGGCTATTTCTGTGCAATAGCTATTTAAACATGCAGGATGTCCTTTCTTTTCCTTGTACTTTTTACTAAGGAAATATCTAATGCATCGATACTCTGAGCCATCTGAATTGTTCAATCAGCAAAAAGCACCCCTAATCCTCATGAATTTACGCTTAGGGTAATCCTTCTCCTTTGATGACACAAATCCAATCCCACAGACCCTTTTCTTTTTTTACCTTAGAGTAGATATAGAAATAGAAGCAGGTCACATCTTCAATATCAAACAACTCCTAAACTCACTGATGGTGAACTAGACTTTCAACAGGATTATAAATGTCACATTGGTAGGAACTTGCAAAGCAGGGGGAGAACAACATAAGGATTTGCTCCCACTACTCAGTCCTAGCTATTGACCTGACTCACTGGCATCATAGCAGTAACTGTTGCTCAGTTTCATTTCTAGCACAAAGTAAGTCCTGGAAGTTTAAAGTCTTATGGTAGATCAGTACAGAGTTACACGGGACAGACTTTATCTGTCAATAGGATTTCATGCAGTGTTAAATTAGGTACAGAAGAGCTCATCTATTATTTCCAGAATGCCAAAAACATACTGGTAGTTTCAAACAACATAGTAGCACGAAAAATTGAAGTTCGAAAACATATGTATTGCAGTATTTCAATTAGAGTTCTACTTAGTTAGAATCCGAGTAATCATCCAATTTAATTTAAGAAAGCATAAATTATTGCAGTTCAGAATGACTGAACTAGATGAGGATTTTTGGATAAAACTTCTGCTAGCACCAAAAACAAGTAACTATTGAATTCCATCCCCACTCTGAGACAAATACAAACCCTCCTACAGGGGCAAAAGTCCAAATGTTCCCATTAGCTTTCGAGACTACCGAAGAATTTGGAGCAATGCCTGTTCAGTACAGCACATTAGCCCATAGAACGCCATAGGTTCTTGTAAATATATCTATGATAATGGTTAGCAAGCACTACCTTTTTGGCAAGCTGCTTTTCAGATTCCCTGTCTTTTAGGTATTCCTTGCCACCATTTTATGTGTGATTACTCAGCTTCCTCTCAATCACATTATTATTGCAGCATGTGCTTGATCTTCCTCTGCTTGCTCCATATTTAATCTACAGGCCTTTTAATGTTCACATTCGTGATAGTACGTTCATTCTTCAGATCTCACCAAATTTGTATTGCTTCTTCTAAATCACTTTATCTTGAACCGTAGTCAGTTAAAACCATTTGTGGACATCTGGGAAAGTTTTGTGTCAATTTTTCACAGTCTTTAATTTTGTACAGAAGGAATTTCTACCCTCCTTAAGCTACCACTTCAGGTTCTTTCTTTGTCCTGGAGATTATAGTAGATAACCATTGATAATCAGATATTTTGCACCTACCTGGATCCTGCCTTCCCCTTACTTCCCATGATAGTTAGTCTTCTCATGTGCATGCACAGAGGATTTCAGTAACAAAATGAATTCTAGAAGAACTGATATCTCTGCTTTTTCTTATTTTAGACAGACTTGTCCTTGCCACAATTCACTTTTTGGCTTTGATTTTAGCTTTCAAGTCAAAGAGGGCTAGCTATCCCTCCTTGATATTTGTCCTGGAACATTGAGGGCTGGCTGCTCCACACCAGAAGGGGCGTTCAAATCTGGGATGATGGGAGTAGACTGGGCAGCCTGGCCAAGAGCGCTATCCTGAGATTTACTTGGAAATCTGTGTGGTATACAGCTCATAAATTAAATATTGCCTTGTTTGTCTGAGAGTTGACACTGGGTTGTCATAAAATCAGTGAACAACCCAGAATTAACCATAATGATTCCTAAAGGTAAGTGAATCCAGAACCCACATTTGTTTAATCAACAGTGATTGAACAACCAGATGCATGGTCCTGACAGTAGATCTCAGAGAAGAAATCCGGGCAAGGCAAACCTGGACTTTCAACATGCAGAGTTCATACACTTGAAGGCAAGCCTGTGGAAGTGTCATGCACACAATAATCATGCACTAACATTTTGCACAGTTTTACAACCCACTTCATTCAGCTACTTATTTATAGTTTTTTATGTACAGGTAAGGTTTCCAGAAAAACCTGATACTGTAGCCAAGTCTGAGACATTTACACATAATCAAACGGAATGTCTTTGGTTGGAAGGGACCTTCAAGATCACCTAGTCCAAGGTTTGACCAAACACTGCAAGCTCAAACTGCCACTTATTTGTCTTGGAAATACAATTCTAAGAACTTCATGGCTCCTCCTCCTTTTTTTTTTTTTTTTAAAAGTTCAGCTAATGCTTCACAACAACAAAACTCCCAAAGGAAGATTTGCCTGGTGGAAAGACTTGAGCAGGGAGCATAACAAGAAGGTAAATTTACAGGCGAAATCAGAAAAGAAGCAAGTCTATGGAACAAGCATATATATATTAAATATGTATATATATTCAATACATACGATAGCTCTGTAGGTGGTGTAACTTATATAGCTTCAAGAACACCAGCTTAACTAGGTTGATTTACACCCGTGGAGGAGCTGGCCCATATAACGCCTGCTTGTCCTCTCCTTATACACAAAAATGGAGAAGTACCTCCCCCACACTGCAACACTTTCTGTTGGCAATTCACAGTTTTTCTGATTGGGATTTTGGGACCTTTGCCTGCTAAGTAGTCTTCTACTTCTCTCCTATTTGCTGCATCAAGGGGTAGTGGGGATTGATATGTGTTTTGAAGTGCTGAGGCAAAGATACAGAAATTGATAGGACTGTTTGCATCAGGCAACCAAAGTATACACCCATATGTCTAGAATTTACAAAATACATATTCTTGTCTTTTCTTAAACTTTTAAACTTACTTATTTTAATTAGCAAGGGGTTAGTTAAATGTTCAATAGCTCAAAAACTTGTGCTCTCTTTTAAGACACACCTAATCAGAAACAATCATTTTATAATCTAAAGCATTCTATAATCTAAATTATTCCAAACAGAGCTGCTTACTTCACAAATATAAGTGTCTTATTAGAAGAAATACTCTGTCCCAAGAGTCCATTTGATAATGCTGAAGATTTTTAACTTTGCCAAGGCCTAAAACACAGAATGTTAAAAATCACATTGAAGCCATTTTCTAATGAAAGCCACCTTTTCTATAGATTCTTGCCTCTACAGAATAATTGATTAATTGCGAAATGTAGCTAAAACAATTGTAAATTAGTCTCCAATGCAATGGGACACACATAAGAGAGCCAATATGCATACATCTCACAAAGTCATTCCATTTAAGAGTGTTTGTAATTTTCTTAACAAATAACAATAACGAATAAATATGAAAGCATGTGATAGAATGTGTTCATGAAAACACCAGATATCGATTGGTGTATAGAGCCCCAATATATAGCTGTTCTAGAATATCATGCATTTTTTTTCTGAGCCTATTATAACTCCCTTAGTAAGAGCAAAGCCTCTCCCCAAAGCACACACTGTCTGCAGTGATCTTCTGCAAATTTCTGTTTCTATTTGTTTCCCTTGTTAATAGCTGTGCTCCATTCCCTTGGGTTTTATACATGTTCTGCTTGGGTCTGAAGACACAAGTTGATTTCTATAAGGCATAAATAAATCAAGGACACAAAAGCAATGGAAATACTTTTCTACTGGAAAACAAACAAGCAAACAACCAAACCAACAACAACAAAAAACATTTAATGCCTTTTCCACTGAAAGAGTACTCTCCCTTCAGTTACGACTTTATGTAAAGAGACAGCAGTGGGAGGAGAAATGTGCCTTTGAAACATCTGCACAACCTTGATACTAGAGCTTCAGATAGTACCTAACAGACCTTTAATGCATGTTATCTGTCTCATAATGGAGGACTTCAGACTTGTCAGCCTTAAAACAACTCCCATGAAAATTTCAGCTAGAAATTGCTTTCTTCAAGGCATTGTTTGAACTGGTTGGGTTAGTTAATTACACTTTGGCTTTGATTTGTTAGTTAGATGCTCCAAATGAAATACATGCACACAAACCCACATATTTCCAAGGAGCACTTTGATGAAATAATGCTCAAACTTACTTAAATTATTATTTTAGATATATGCTACACATCTGATTGAGGAAGGAAGGGGAACAGTGAAGGACGATGCTTTTATAAGTTTATGCTGATCTTCTAATTTATTTATCTATCTTTTTTCCTGAGAAACTTCATATAAACTAGTGTCTGTCCATGTATCTGCCTGTGGATGTTTTCAGTGGCTCAGAAGCTCAAGAGATAATTCCATAAGCCAAGCTGAAAAGCTTCTTCCTTGACGACTGGCCAAACACTTGCATGCAGCCCTTAGGTTTTAAGGTGTTTGAATCTATCTTCTTGAAACATACTCATATCTTATAATTAAATAATTTTTTAATTGATACTTGTGTCGTTATTTGTATTAATATTTTAAAATGCAGCTGCAGATATATCTATTGCAAACATTTTTCTCATCTGTATCTTTATATGGATTGTTCTCTTTTTCACAAGTGTGAAAATGCTGGCCTTTGTGAAAACTGATCCAGATAATAGCAGCAAACTGGTATGACATTACGAGTACATTGTTTTTTCTGTCAGTGGTTTCATCATTATAATCTACCTTTAGATTAAACATTTCTATCAGTATTACTTTGGCAATGTCAGCTGAATTGGCCTAACATCCTTTCTAAATATTTGTTTCAATGTCTTGCACTTATTGAGCATGAATACAGTGTTGCATACAGACTATATAGAGAAAGTCTTCCATTGTCTCTTTTATTTTATTGGTGGGTTATATTTACTGGAAAACCAACTTCTAGATCTTCCCCTCTATAATATCCTCAACAAGCTATACCAAGGTTTTATACTGCCTTATCTTGCTTTTATATTTTAAATTCCTATAAAATAGCTAGCTGTATATATACCAGACATTAAAGAACGATCTTTAACACATACTGAGGTGAAAATTCTCTTAGGTTTACTAGATAAAACAAAGTTAGTAACACCTTATACTTGAGCAAATTAGACAGTGTTAAAATTTTAAGGAGTCCACCCTTACTGACATTATTGCATCTGCGGTTTAGGAGCATTATTTTTTCTATTCTAATGACCCAATGGTATGATATAGAGTGTAACTTCCATAGTCTTCAATCCAGCTTGAAAGAGAGAAAAAATACTTCAAAATCTGATTCCATTTTTAAAAAGTGTAATTATTTATAGTGATTCTGTCATTGTTCAGGACTCTGTTGATCCTCCAGAGATGCATTACATCAAAGCAAATGGATTTATTGAGGATGTCATCATTGTCAGATCATTAGACAAAGCATATCATTGGGATGATTCTATGGGTGAATTAGAAAAAAGCAAGTAAACACAAGAGAACAAAGGAATCAGCTGCAGAATCAACTCTGAAAAGCACTTTGAACATGTACCACTTCATAGAATCATAACATCATAGAATGGTTTAGGTTGGAAGGTACCTTTAAAGATCATCTAGTCCAAACTCCATGCACTGAGCAGAAACATCTTCTACTAGATCAGGTTACTCAGACCCCTGGACTTGCTCTTGGTGAAGCCGTGCTGGCTGTCTTGAATCATTTGCCTTTTGTCCATGTACTTTATATTATTTTAATTGCATCCTACTACTGCAGTACTTTTTTTTCTACAAGAGATACAAAATTTGTGAGAACTAACAAAGAAATTTCCTGTAGCATCAAGCAGATTACAAGGAAAATGGTATGCCAATATTATAATAGATAGTTTTAGGATATGATAAAATCTGAGTCAAGATTAGTATGTTCAATGCATAGGTAAAATATGTTTAAGAATCCATAAACATGGAATCTTTTCAGTGCTGTACAAGAAGAAGATATGTTTACTAAATACCTTTGCAGAAACCAGTTTTGAAAACTCAGAGACTGTTGACAGCAATATTCAAATTTTTTTCTTCTTTTTTTACTATTGATGTTGCAAATGTACACAAGGCTACAACTCAGTATCCGAAGCAGAAGAAGGTTTAAAGAGCAAAGAAAATTTCTGTGGCATCCAGCTGTCCTTCACCATACTTCTAGGTTCCTTTAGTCACATTCGGAATAGCGAATAGACAAATAATTTTCATTGTGAGGAACGCAAAGCAATAGGTGCTCTTTGTGGGCATTCCTTTCAGCAACAGATTCATAACCCAGAGTTTCACACAGCATAAACAATGAAGTCTTTTCTTGGTGACCAGTTTGCTCCAATACATTCAAATCACTTTCTTCAAATTTACTTTGTGCTCAGAAAGTACTTTCCATTTTAGCTGTCTTCATAGCTGCAGAGTGTAACATTATACAAAAAAATTGTCTGGAAAAGACACTTATTGCTTCAAAGCTCAAGTCATGAAGTCTTGATTTGTTTCAAAAACTCCATGAATTTCTTCTTGTGAAATAGACAGGAAAGTTGCCTTCTTCCATAGCTCAAGGAGCTACGTGATACTGCTCAAAGTGAGTTACATAAGTATGAAAAATGGTCTTCTCTAATTATTGTTATTAAATGAGTCCTCAGTACTACCAATCGAATTCATTTAAAGATGTTATGAAGATCTACTCACTTTTGCCTTAAGGATTCAGTTGATTCCCCTTCTTTGCAGACCAAATGAGAAATCATTTAATTGACCTCTAACATGTTTTATTGCCAAAAATCCTCTGCTCACTGTTGAAGATTTATGAGGCACTTACATTTTCTTAGGAAAAACTGGCAATTTTAAAGAAAAGAGGCAAGATTTCCAAATGTGCAAAAGTTTAATAGTGGTCTAACAAAGTTAAAAGCTATAATTCTTCTTCCTAATAGCCTTGAGCTGGTCTTTGGCAGTGCTGTGTCTGCAGTCTACAATAACAGTTAACAGTCTATTATTTTTATTATTTCTCAGGCACCTTTGATCAATAGAAGCAAAGCAATTTACATATGGGTTGCCATTTGTTCAATTGTGCAACAAATAGGTTATGCAATACATTCGTTCATTATTTTTATTTATAACAAAGAGGATGTGCTGCACTGTACAAATGAGACAAAGGCCATCTAACATAAAAACTCTGCAGCAGTACAATTTAACTTTTTATTTTCTTAGTTGCTTTAGTAAAAACAAAAAAATGTTCATCCAGTTATTTTGCATGCCAGTACAGGAATATTTGTAAAGGGAATTAGACATGAAAAGCAAAAGATAAAATTAGAAAGGATGCAGAACTGGTATTTAGTTACATAACTCTACCTGGTCATAGCCACTCTGAAGATCAGAAAATTCTACTTTGTCATCTCTGTGTAATTTTTGTCACACACACTTTTGCCCTTTATTCACAGGAACTGTAGCAGCTCACAAATGAACCCTGCTCTCTCATTTCCACTCTTTTTCATCTCTTTTGCAGATTCTCTGTTCTCACCATTCTGCCCTGATTTTTGATCATTTTCATTGTTAATTCTTTTTCTGCTAACCAAAATTGAATTTAAATGCTCTTTCCCCTCCGGACACCTCATTCATTTGAATAGCCTCTAACAGTATTTGTTGTGTTTTTGTTTTCCTACATGTGTCCTTTTTTTTCAAAATGCAATGATTGCTACCTAGACTGACCCATTGGCAGGGCTGTCACTAGAGTTTAAGTCTTTAATAACTACAAATTAACAGCAAAGAAAACAAAAAACAGATTCATGGAATCATAGAATCATAGAATCATTAAGGTTGGAAATGACTTTCAAGATCATCAAGTCCAACTATCTACTAAACATTATCATAACCATTAAACCATGTCTTGAAGCACCACATCAACACGTTTTTTGAACACCTCCAGGGATGGTGATTCCACCACCTCCTGGATTATGGGGAGTTTGTTCTGCTCCCCATCCCTATCCTATTGAATACTGAGGCAAAGAAGGCATTCAGTACTTCAGACTTTTCCCCATCCTTAGTGGCAATGTTCCCCTCTGCATCCAGTAACAGGTGGAGATTCCCCTTGGCTCTTTTTGTTGCTAATGTACTTGTAAGAAAACCTTTTTTATTATCCTTTACAACAGTGGGCAGATTGAATTCTAGCTGGACTTTCACTTTTCTGATGTTCTCTCTGCATGACCCAGCTAAATCCCTATACTCTTCTTGGGTTGCCTGACCTTTCTTCCAGAGGTGGTAAACTCTTCTCTTATGCCTAAGTATCAGAAAAAGCTCCTTGTTCAACCAGGCTGGTCATTTACCCCGGCAACTCATCTTACAGCACATGGGGACAGCCTGCTCTTGTGCCTCTAAGACTTTCTTCTTAAAGAATATCCAGCCTTCATTACATGGCTGTATCCAGCCAATGTATGGTGAAACATAGAAACATGTATGTGCATTTGTTTCATTGAATGTAAATATATAAAACAAATTATCCAATATTTGATTAATTGCAATGTTTTTTTCCCCTGTATATTGCCTTTAATTGCCCTCTAACAAGAGTATTTCCAAAGGATTTATTCCATCCCAGAACGCAGTTAGGAAACAACACTCCATCAAGAAAATTTAGCTATAAAAATATTGATGCTCCAAAGTTGTCAAATTAGTCTTGCATTTTGCTGTTCTCAAAGGCAAGTGGAGTTGCAGACTCCAGCTGCATACACCATACAGAGGGAAGTCATGTAGTATATAATGAGTTTTCACACTAAGGAATGATATGATGGCCATCACCGGCCACAGTGTCCTGCCTATTTCCTTCTGTGAAAAATCATCAAAATATATATTGTATTTATACAGTTGCTCCATAAGAAAACAGTTTGTGAATACTCTCTCAGCTTTCTAAATATTCACAGGGGGACTTAAAAATCAAGAGAACTTGGAAAGTGCCAAATTAACCTTGCACGGAAAAAAATAAACTAACTCAGAAGAGGATAAAGGCTTTCTTTTCACTGATTTCGACAGGAAAAATAACTTTTTGAATGTTGTGTCTCCAGTCTTTCTGTGTGAACAACGTCCATCACTACAGAAATGTACTACAAGACTGCCAGCATGAAAGCCAACTGCAAGGGTAGGTCTGGCTCACTTCTAGAAGTTATAATGAAACACAGTCTGGTGTAAGAGAGAAGAATGCTTTAGCACCTAGGTTAAATATCTAATAGTAATATAGCTACTGTCGTTGCTTTAGTGAGTGGAAAGGGGGAATCATCCTCAAAAAAGGTGATTTTTTTCTTTTTCTTTTTCTTTTTTTTTTTTTTTAATACAACAAGCCTTATTTAAGGGAATCATTGCATGGATGCTTTTCCCAGTGAGAAATCAGGAATTTAGGTTCTAAAAAGAGAACTTAATTTTCTAAATTAAACAGAGCTCCTGTGTTTTCTACAATGTAGAGTTTTTTCTTAAGTATGGCTACATTTTTCATTGTGGCTATTGGCCATAAAGGGAATGGAAGTCATCATCTTGTATAAAACAAATGTTCCAACTTACTTTTTCAAATTGTCACTTGAATCTCATGAAAAAATAAATGTTTTAATTCTTCCAATATTAATTATTTATTTTGAAATCACTTATTTCATCTTGATTTAGTACGTATGTAATTCACCTTTGAGTGATAATAAAATGTTTATAGACTATTTTCTACTTATTAGGACCTGATAAAACTCCTGTCCATCTTAAATGAAATAGTTTCTCTATCAAGGTTGCATACAAATCTTCCCTTCATAAGACAATTTTTGTGTTCTGAGAATTTTTATCAGAAAGGAAGGAAAGGATTTTTAAATAGTTTTGTGCACAGCTTGGAGAAAATTAAGACAGTAATTAGAAAGAAGAATGGATCATTGCCACATGAAAAAGAATAGCCATTTTATATGATGAATTTTGATTTGATTATCCAAGGAAAGTAATGAACTGGTGTCATGGAAATAATCAGTGTTAATATACTCCCATTTTTCATTATCAAGGGGGAAAAGAATTTCTATCAGTATATCAAAAAGACTTCATTTTCGCATTGCCTCTCGTAAGTATCAAAGAACCTCTCAGCTTTGAGGGTTTCTGAGTTTCTGTCAGATATTGAGTTTCTGTAAGACATCTATTCTGGTGGCAGATGAGACACAAGAAACCAAAAAAAAAAAATTGAAAGTGTACATCTAGGAAAAATGTATAATGCATTATCAGATAATGATTTCATAGAAGACTGGCCATTTTTTTCCACAAACAGAACTGCAATATACAGATAATGATCCCCACCTCCCATTTTTAAAACAAAGAATTGTCGTTCAAAGTAGGAAACATGGAAAAATCAACAGTGATTGAACCAAAGGCTTCCATTCACTCTATTTAGCTATTGAACTATATATATATACATATATATATTAATGGAGAGAGATTGCAAGCTGTGCATTTAGGTTTTTTTCAAGTTTCCTGAATGACAATCTACCTGTAAATTACTATAGTGGATAGATTTTGTTCAGTTTCCGTTTAAGCTACCATTCTGCATAATGTACACTCAACTAAAAGCGAATCTATGATTTCTATTCAATAGTGCTTCTTCATCATATATTTTAAATATGACCAAATGCGATTTTCAAAATGCTATTTCCCATAGTAGATTCATGAATTCTTCTTTTCTCAACAGTTGAGAGATAATGAATATGAGTTGAAGTTTCCTAATTCCCCAGAATTTATAACTTAATCTCCCTTGTTTGTGGTTGTATTTTGTGTACAACCCCCTTCTCCAGCCATCTAAGTGATTCAGGTTTCTCATTTGGTTGCATACAGTAAAGAGATAATAATCAGGTTACAGATACTACTCAGATATAACACATGTTGAATATACATACTGCAATGATAGGTGTTTTTTAAAAAAAGGTTCTGAAAACTCTAAATATACTCCAGTACATATGCAGTTTAGTAAAGCAGATAAGATTTTCTTTGAAACTTTGCAGTTAAATCCACATATATCCTTATCTTCCTTATCGTATATTCCAGGAAAAATTGTCCTTCACCAGTCAAGTCATCTGAAGGACAAAAAACCTCTTCCCAAAAAATAAATCCCAAACCACTTTAGCTTGTTTTTTTTGTTTTGTTTTTTTTTTTTTCCCTTCTAATCTTCTGTTTAAATTATGGACAAGTTCAAAGATGTAAAGAATTATTAATTTCTGGTAAATCTTCCTTGATTTTTATGTCATTCCTGAAAGCGCCACCTAGATAACTTTCAATGATCTTCACAGAAGTTCCAGGCAGTTCAAGAAATTGACCACATAGACGATAATAATTTTATATATTAAAATCTGAACTTGGTGAATGAAATTCTGTATCAATACAGTGAGTGTTTCCAGTCTATAAACAGAAAATTAACATGTGTCTGACTGTAAAAGCTTCTGAGAGAAGACAATATTTGGACTAGAGGATGTTCAAGAACTATGAAGACTGGCCTGTAAGTGTCCCAAGCAAACAAAATTATTATTATAGGCACTAGTTTGCAGGGTTTATGAACTAAATAGTGGAAAGAAATCTCAGGTTATTTGTTCATTGAGTGTCATCATCACATTGTGCTATTCGTGATACTCATGATACTCATGATTCTCATGATATTCATGTTTGTTCAACAAAAGGAAAATATATACTGACTCACTAGCAAAAGCAAGTAAAATGAGAAATGTTTGTTCTAGACATAGTAGTAAATTAAATAAACATATCCTTAAAAATGCTCAATACATCATGCCTTTTCCATACAGTATCAAAGACTATTTTTAAATGTTCAACACACTTAACAATGGTTTGATTTAACACCTGCCCAAGATCTTCTCAGGCAAACTGATAAGAATTGTTTTTCTTTCCTTTTTTTTTTTTTTTTTCCTTTGAGTTTTGAAGTCATAAATCTGCTATTTCCATATAGTATATGACTGTCTAAGAGCATGACACTGGATACAACCCACGTACCTAAACTTTAGCTGAGCGACATTTTTTCCTGCCTCATTTAGATGCATTGTAATTTTCATCAAGTGGTAGCTCAATACCTCCAGTACCATGAGTTTTTTACATAACCTTGCCCACATCTCTGTACATCCACAGCTTCACAGTAGACACTAGCTCCAGGGGCACTGGCTTCTAACAGTTAAACCACAGTTCTTAGTTTTCTCTTGAAAAATGTATCAGTAAATTGGAACACATGCTTTACAAGTGCCACTCCATAATTTGCCGTCACAAAATATAGATTAAAGTCTGACTTTGTTGCCATTTTCATTGATGTTCCATTATTTTGTGGCTTATTAAATTGAGGATAAATGGAAATAAACTGCATCCTTTATGCATTGAATCTATACTTCACTGTAAAACATTAATATAAAACACCCACTAAATTGCAGGTCAGTGTCATCACACACAGCAAAAATAAATGAGAATCCACAATTGTCTGTTACACTGCAGTATTTTTTAGTAAGGTCATCTCAGGGAAGTATAATGCTACTTCCTAGGAGAACTCATTTCTTATACTATCATCATGAGTTTTGCTTTTGACTTGCATTATTGCATATGTGATATGCATAACAGCTTCCTTACTGTTGTTCAAGGCCACTATTTGAAGATCTTTCAGATTTTCAGTCCCTTCAGACACAATTGTTTTCTTTAATAACTGGTTCTTCTATCATTTTTTAGTTCCTATCTATAGGATCTTATATATTTATACTCGAATAATATGAGATCTGTTTACAGCCTTAATTCCATTGCTGTAAAATGTTCTAGAAAATGCACCTGCAGCATTTAAAACCTCAGGTTTCATGAATCCCACTGTAGGAAAGAGAAGAAAGTTAGCTATGTTAGTATTGCCAAAATTTGCAGACAGTTCTGGTGTCAGTGTCATACTATAAGGAAGGACATGAAAATTACTTACAGTGCATATTAATAACTTCTGTTTAACGACATGTAAATACTTCCATTTCACATGGATTTCTTTTTTTTATCACACGTGGTTCATGAACGAACTACTGTATACTACGTCAAAATGGTGCTAATTAATTAAAAACTGAAGTCTTAAACAGCATTAATTTCTTACTTGGCAAATTCTGACTACTGTTGGAAATGTTGACTGAAAAGTCCTCATTTAGACAGACTGTCATAATTAAGTCTATCTCTTTTCAGGCTAGGTTGGTTTAGGGTTGTTTTTTGTTGGTTTGTTTTTTTTTTCTGGGGGGGGATGATGGAGGATGAAGTTGCTTTGTTACGTTCTTTCATAATCTCAAGTAGTCTGCCTTTTATCAAGATTCACAGAGACATTTACAAATTCAGGACTGGCTCTTGGCACAATCTGCCACACACCCTTTGACAGATCCCTGTTCTTTCTAAACCTTTTGTTTAAAAAGCATATTCTCACACGTAGTTTTTTGCTTGTAGTGCCATATTTCACTCAGTCTGCAACAACAACCTGCACATTATGCTTCACAAATCTGAAATTCTTTCTTTTCCTTTTCCTGCAAATCAGCCTATTTATTTCAGTTTAGTTATTAAAACTTTTTTGGATATTATGCCTACATTAAATTCAATATTGTTTCTTTGTGTCTTTGTATATATACTTATGGTCTGACTCTGGACTTTTATTTTGAGTACAAAGTTATGGGGCTTTTGATTACTTTTGCAGAATTTCTGAGTTATCATAGGTGTTGTCTTACCAGTGCAGAAAGGAAAGACTGAGAAAGCTGGGACTGTTTGGCCTAGAGAAGAGACGGCTTAGGGATGTATCTCATCAATGTGTGGAAGTACCTGAAGGCAGAGCACAAAGAAGACAGAACTAGGCTCTGTCCAGTGATGCCCGGTGACAGGATCAGAGGTAGTCACATGTGTTAAAACATAGGAGCTTCCTTCTTAATATCAGTAAACATTTTTTTTCATTGTGACCGAGCACTGGCACAGGTTGCCCAAGCGTCTCCATTTTTGGAGCTGTTCAAAAGCCATCTGGACATGGTCCTGGGCAACAAGACCTCTGCTTGAGCAGTGGGTTGGACCAGGCGACCTGCAGAGGTCCTTTCCAACCTCAGCAATTCTGCAATTCTGTAACACAGCCTGTGGCATTTTATTGGCACTAGTCCTATGGAGCATTGTCTATATACATCACCTAAAAAAAACCTATATTGGGTTTGGGTGCGATGGAGTTAATGTTCCCTATAGCAGTTCTTATGGTGCCGTGCTTTGTATTGGGAAGTAGATAAGGTACCCATGTTGTGGCTACTGCTGAGCAGCGCTCACACAGCACCAAGGCTGGCTTTGCAACATCTTCCCCTCCCCCCCGCACAGTGAGATGGGATGGGCAAGATCTTGGGAGGGGACACAGTCAGGACAGCTGATCCAAACTGACCAAAGAGATACTCCACACTGTATGATGTCAGCTGAAGTATAAAACGGAGAGAAAAGGAGAAGGAGATGCAGGTGTCTCTTTGAGAAGGCACATGTCCTCTGAGCAACCACTACATGTACCGGAGCCCTACTTTCCCGGAAAGCCTAGACATCGCCTGCTAATGGGAAACAGAGGATAAATCTCTGGTTTGCTTTGCTTCGTGCTCATGCAGCCTTGCTTTTCTGCTTTTTCACTTTTCCATTAAACTGTCTTTATTGTATCCCACGGACTCTTTTCATCTCATTCTCTCCCCCCTTGTCATGCTGAGGGAAGTAGGGGGGAGTGATAGAGCGACTTGGTAGGTACCTTGTGCTCAGCCAAGTTCAAACCATCACAAAACCCTACATAAATAAGCAAGCATCCACTAAAATTTTAAATAGTCTGACAAAGGATCAAAAAACTAAAGAATAAAAAATCTTCTCGCTCCAGTTGAAATATTTCATAATAACTCAGAATTGTTGCATCTAGATAATTTTAACAATACTAACCCTAGCTCCATTATCAGGTATTTCTGTAAGATGGTTTTCTTTTGTTTTGATTTTAATTATACTCAAGAAGAAGGAACTTTTTGAAAATACAAACAAATGTTATGATAATTCTGAATTTTTGGAAAAAAATATAGTCAAAATATTTATGTATCTTTTCCCAGAAAAACAAGTTTCGATTTTAATGAGTTCATTAATTCATTAATTTCTATTTTAATTCTCTGCAGCATCTGTTTATTTCAATTTTAACATAAGTTCATGTTGCCTGCTACTTGAAATAGATGAAACACTATCCCAGTCCATAAAAATCAATCAACTCATAAGTTTGAGTTGATTAAAATAATGGAAAATATATTCTTAGGCTTTCAAAGAGTCTTCCTATTCAATATATCTAGACAAATAGCCTTAATATTTCAGTTACCTGTAAAGAGTACCTGTATGCTGCAATCTTTGTAACAGATGCAGAGGTACTGAGGTGCAGTCCCCTGTACAAATCAGCAAAGATTTATCCACACACAACAGTGATATTGTCTACTACTTGCAACACTACAGTCTCATCAGGATGAGGGAGAGTGTGGTAGATTTATGTGGTCCTGCCTCACAGGTTACAGCACCCAGTGCCAAAGCTGACTACACTAGCAGCAGTTTCGACAGGGTTGTTGGACCAATGAAAAGCTAATAATTTGGTTCTGTACCAGAGCTGCATCCATATGTTTATAGAACTGTTTTAATTGCATCAATACACATCCGGCATTTCATGTGGGCTAATACACCCCTGCCTTTGTCCCGTCCCTAGTGTCTGCCCTCCTCCCAAGATCACCTGGAGTCAGAGATGGACGAACATCAAAGTCAGTAGGTAGAAGATATTTCGTCAGTGCTAATACGAGATAGATCTATATATATGTTTGCTCTGATAGGGAAAGATGAAATGTTCAACTTGATTTCAGAATTAAATTGGCATGAAAAATCAAAACAGAAGTTGAAAAGCAGAATCAAAGAAAAAAGCTGAGAAAAATAAAAGGGATTAGTATGAAGATCTTCCAGAAACCTACACTGTTAATTCAACTAAAAGAACTTCCTGTTGAGTATTTGAAAGTAGTCCTATGCAAGACAAGACCATAACATTCAAGAATAAGCAATAATACATCTATAATTGTATAACGTGTTGTCATATCCTTAACTAAATATACATTTATGTTGGTATTTTAACATAACAGGGTTTTAACTACAAAGTCTTTTGTGTTTGAGTAATCAATCATGGAACAAGGAACACAAATCAAATCTCTATGAGTTTTGTTTCAATCCAAGGTACAAAACAGATTTGATTCTCTTCCCTTTATCAACAGATTAAGCACAATTTTGTATTGTATACTCATCCTCTATGTATCATAATTCGGTCAACACAAGCAAGTAAAAAGTGACTCTTCAGCTGCATATAGTGCTTAGAGTATTGCCTTACTGCACAATACACTTTAGAAGAAAAGCAGTTCAAAGAAGTAATGAAACCAAGATTAATGTGATAATTGTGATGTATTAAATGCGGTCATACCTAATTGTACATGTTCTGTGTGAATCAGTCTTCTGATAAAATTCATTAAAGAAATCGGCAGTTACATTACTTTTTAGTCAAATGTGTCCTTTCTAGAAACAGTTAGTATTGTGAGAATTCTGTTTAGTGAGCTCATTGCACAGGTGTATTGACAGTAATTCAATGAAGCAATTTGAAAATCTCTAGAAAGCCTTCAAATGATCTAACTTTGAGGCTATTTAATAAGATGGAGCAGTTCATCAAATTCTCACTTATCCTTTCTTCTCTTAAAGTATTGCAATCGCATACCAGAAAGGAGGAAATACTAGAGTCTAGACCTGAGTCTTTGAGAAGTCTTGTAATGTAATGGCTTGCAAAAGGGAAAAAAAATAACAATGATTGCACGAACCACACTTTGAAGTGTTGACTACGGTTTTTAGGACTACAGCAGAATGTAAGGATGATGTGTAGGCCTTGCTATCTTGAGGGTGTAGAAGTAGTATTAGAATAGTAGAAATCCAGTTCTACTCCAGAAGAAGGAAATGTACTTTTAAAAGCCAGTCCGTAAAAATTTCTCATTTTTTGAGAAATCAGGAACAGTCCGGTTTGAAATTCAGAATTATAAAAGTAGAAAACAATGTTTAAAATATTATCTCATGTTTCTGCCCTATTAATTTTCTATCAGCATTCTCCTAACCAAAAAAAAAAAATAAAAAATTCAGGTATCAAGTTAAAATGCATGTTCTATAAAGACTTTCCAGAAAAAACAGAGGAAAAATGATGGGGCCATCAGAGCAAAACTTCATGACAGAGACCTATTAGAGATTATATGAAGTGTTTGTTTAAATTATACAGTGTTTGTACCTCAGAAAAACTGTTCCGTGCTCTAAAAATCCAAATATCAAAATAAATACACAATTCTGAGATTTCCTATTGCCTGAAAATGAAGAGTTGATATCAGTAAAGCTTTCTGAATTTAGATTTGTTCATAGAGCTTTGGAGTACCACCCATTAAGTGACAGAGTTCACTTCAACCTAGCCTTAGGCAGAACTGAACTTCTTGCATCTAAACCTAAATCAACCCCAACACGTTCCATGCACTGATAAGATATTGGAGCTGCAAATGCTTAATGAATATGCAAGGATTTAATAAAACATTCAACATATATGATATACCACTATTTTTCACATCTTTGTTGTGCTTCTCAGGACACCTATGACAGACCAGAAGCTGTCATCTCCCAGGTCTTCAGCAGCTCCCAGACAAAATAAAAAATGCCTTTGCCAATGCTCTCCAGATGCATTAGACAGCCATCATCTGAATCAGTTTTTGTTATTAATTAACTCTTTATTAAATTCAGTCATAGTTGCTTTATTTTAAATCTGACATGAAGAAAAGAACACATACAGCAGCTAGAGGACTGAGTCAGAGGTGAAAGTCTTGGATTCATTACCTTTCCTAGCCTGAGCATGTTCAAGGTCATATCACAGAATCACAGAATCACAGAATGTTAGGCATTGGAAGGGACCTCGAAGGATCATCAAGTCCAATCCCCCTGCCAGAGCAGGAACCTAAGTGACATCACACAGGAAGGTGTCCAGGCGGGTCTTGAATGTTTCCAGAGAAGGAGACTCCACAATCCCCTGGGCAGCCTGTTCCAGTGCTCTGTCACCCTTACTGTGAAGAAGTTCCTTCTAAAGTTTAAGCGGAACCTCCTGTGTTCCAGCTT
>VWZK01016739.1:0-42332 GCA_013396935.1 Baryphthengus martii | reverse complement strand
CCCAGGAAATTACTTGTCTATATAATGATTTCTGCAGCTTAATATATATCTCACTGACAATCTTAAAGAATCTGTGTATGTTGCAAGTGTAAATAAACAGTGTTATTCGTGAATCCGATTGCTTCTAGTGAATGCAACCAGACTAATAGCATAAAAGACTGTGCATCTGGGCTTGGACCTATAACCACAGGGAAACTGTGCTATTCGTGCATCTGACTGCTCTCTTTCAGGGAACCGAACCTATAGCATACAGGCTGTTCGTGAATCTGGTGTTGGACCTATAGACACAGTAAATAAGCTATTCGTGAATCTTGACCACTAAACAAACCAAAGTGTGGTCTGGAGTCAGACCTATAGCAACACACCTTAATTGGTGTACAAATTAAGAGATCAGTCCAGCCATCCCTAGCCCCTCTAATCTCTGAGGACCAGCTAGAACACAAGGGGGCTTTTCTCTTACTAAATTCACCCCCTCCCAGACACACACACTTCATGCAACAAATGTCTAAACCCAAAAGAGCAGCAACATCCCTAGTCCAGTAGTGTGAGGTACTGAACATACAGCAAAAGCATTCTAATATGGAAATATAGGCTCCTACGATCCATTTATACCATGCTGCAATCCAGAATTTTGGCATTTTTCTACCCAAATTGTTCCCACAGAACTCCTAAGCAGAGTGATAAATTCAAACTTCTTGAAGGCCACAGGAAGAGAAAATAAGAGCTACTCTTCATAGACCACCTAGTAATTTGACAGGTGACACCCTAGAAGGTAAGGGCTTCCTCATCTCCCTGTGAATCCAAGCTTGTCACACTCGACATCTCCAGCGGTGGAGAAGCCTCTTCCAGAGGAGGAGTGCTGACTCTTTCCACCCCTCCTGAGAAAGCTGCCTTGCTTCCTGGATGAAACACAAAAGCCACATTGCCAACCATGGGTGCAAGCTTAGCGGACAGAGGCCGACCTGAGCTTCAGGTCTCGGTCCTTTTCTGTTTCATGCCTCACTTCTATTAATGCTTGCATGACATTAAATACATAAATAAATAATAAATATTCAAAGAAAGGCACTCCTAATAAACAAAAAAAAGCAAGAAAAAAGCAGCTCAACAAAAAACACCCACAAAACTGAACAAACACAAAACCCGAACATGAGTTTTGCTTTTTACCACAGCAATAAATCAAGATCCCACTCACAGTATATTTTTCACAAAATATTCCGTCCTCTCCTGTAGACTTACTGCTTCTTGACCTTCTTTCTCACTGAGAAAGAGTTAAGTCAAGGAAAGTAAGAAGTATAACTTCTCAGTTACAAGAGAAAGTTAAACCTCCATTCCTCCTGACCTTTGACAAAACCATTGCATTGAAATATTTTCAGAATGGGTATTGTACTTGTTTCTATAAATTGCTAGTGCTAGTTAACAAAAATATCTCGTGTCTTCATTTGAAAATATGTTGCCTCCAGAGGACCAGATATAATGAAAAAAGATGAATTTCGGGCAACTGTTTTCTGTGTGAGTGCTGATCCTGAATAACTTTACCTTGTGATGCTTTGTGAGAGATGATACAGCTCAGCATGAGCTCATGAGTGATCAAGAGTATTTAATCACATTGAAGAGGATGCGCAAAGATAAACTGGAGCAAATGAAAAGAAGTATTAAGTAGAGTAATCAAGATCTGCGATTTGAGTCTGCCTTGATTGTGACAGCTTAATGTTTCAAAAGTAAGGGTTTTTTTTTTTAATTTCAGATGAAGCAAGTAAATCCTTACGTCGATTTACTAGAAAGTCTATAAATTCCAGAAAGTCTGTGAACCCTACTCATGAGATATGTCAAGATTTCATATTGACTTCCTTCTAAGGAACCTTGCACAACATGAACAATTACATTTCAGGTTTTGCCCTTGCAATTAAATGATTCTGCCCAGCTCTCAAACTTACATTGAAGTTCCCATTAATGCCAAATGGCAAAAAAGAAATGTTTATTATATTAACCAGAATACAAGTGGAAGGTGGAGAACCTTGCATGTAGGCACAGCAGGACATACCACCTTCTCTAGCACATCATATCTACAGATCCTTCTGTAAGAAAAAAGCTGCCAGCGGCTTTGACCCAAGCTGCAAATATGATGTCACCCATGCCTTTAAAATTACTATTATGCTAGATAAACTGGAACCCCTCCACTTCTTGTAATTTTTATATATATTGTTTATTAATATATAATTGCAGATACTTGCTGCTCTTCACATAGACAAAAATGCACAGCCTCCCTCCTAAAAAACAGGCACAATCCACAAAGCAGGAAAAACTAAAAAAAAATATAAGATAAAGGAAGAGCTCTAAAAATAAAGATATCGGTAGCTAGTTGATACAGTATATTCAAACTTGGGTTTATTATTAATATTTTAATCATTAAATTGTAGTCTTACTCAAGATGATAAACTATCCAATTCCCCCTTCCCGCCACGTCTACATACATTTTTGCCAAGTAATGAACATACTTATATTTTATTCTTTCTTTTAACGCAATTAAATTTTTAAATAAACACACAAGTAATTATGAAATTTTAAAACAGAAAAGAACTTTTAGTTGTTTCCAAATCCTTTTATTTTTGTACATGAAGTCAAATGGCATGTCTTCAGTTCTCTGCTCAGCATAGCTATTTAAAGCCAATTAATTTACTTCACAAAACAAATATTTAACTTACAAATTCCTTTTTAAAACTCTAAAACACCCAGGTTCTCTGTACAGTTAGAAAGACAAGAAAAAAACTTGTAGGTAAATCAAATCTTACTGAAGGATAAGAAAAGACTGTGTCTGGATAAACATTTTATTTATCAGATTCAAAAGTAGTTTTGAGAAGTAATAATAACACTGTGTTAATGTAGAGATACGAAACATAACTCATACCGCCTGGCATATCTAAGGCACCTACAAGGTGGGAACTATGACACAAGTCCTGCAGCAAGGCCATAGTGAAGCTGCAGCTGGAGACCAGGACCGTACTTTATGGCATATAAACTGGTACCGATACCTGTGTTTGGGCAACTGCACCACTCTCTTCCATTTACTAGAAATAGACTCCTGTTAAAGATGTAGATACCTAGATACCCATTTTTTTTTTAATCTCGACAAATATCCTATCATTTTTCTTCAGGCTATGTTTGTGAAGAGCTGCACTGTTTTACAGTTCGTTATGTTAACCTTAATGAAATGCCATTTTTTTTCTACTAGTATCATGAAAATCAATTGTTCAGCTGCTTTTTGAACACATCTGGTGTTATCGAAAAATGTAGTTGCAGCCAACAAGTGTCAGCACATGAAATCAGTTGCAAACAAAAGCATTGTAAAGCTAGTTATATATTAACTATCCTAACAAATGAGTTGTGATTAAAGGTTGATATCTTTACTGGAGGGCTCTGAGTAAGAGCGTAGCAGCTAGCCAGCAGTTTGATCAATTAACCAGATTTCTCAGAATACCCTGACCTTTTTCTTTTCCTTTTAATTGGGAAGATAATCCTCTGACATAAGAAATGTAATTGGTCTGTGTCATGGATTTGAGCCTAGGCTTATAAGGGCTTTAAAACCACTTGTTTAAAGACAGAAATATGTTGGAATTTGATTTTTGTGTTTCACTGAGCATTAGGAAGATGTTGAACTGTAATTGTTGCAGTAGTTCAGAATTTTAGAGGTCTTTGTACAGAATTCATTCAAACCTCAGTGTTAACCACTCAGTTGCCTTGTAGAATCATATATTTGAATTTCTGACTACACAACCCCTAAAAGAGTGAACTCAAAAGAATTTTTTTTAGTATAATTTAGTATGCAGTACAAAAATATGCTGTCTTTGTCATCAGGCTGAGACAATTACCACATAGAACATTTCTGAATCTGACTGCACTGCAGATTAAACAGTAAATGTAGCAATAAATGGCTGATATTTAGAAAGGCAATAGGTGAAATACTTGCTAAAAATCTGGGTAAAATTATTTCTATGTAATTTTATAATTATTATTTTATGAAGAAACTCACCACTTTGCTATTTGGAAGACTTAAAATTATATTCTATCTCTGCAGTAGACAGCCACTAATGAAATGTTATCAGTGGCATACAATATATTGCATAAAAACACCTGATGCTCTCTATTGTATTCTAGATGCATACTTCTCTTATACTAACACAAAATGAAAGGGAAGCAAAATCGTACAACTGTAAGATTAGAAGGGACCTTGAAAATTTACCTGGGTCATAAACTTACAGTGAAGCCATCTTAAATATTTCTCTAATCTGCTCTTGAATACCACTGTGAAAGCAACTTTATAACATCCTGCAGTAGTCTAGGGGAAGGAAACTAATATCTTAACTATAGATTTTTGTTACAAATTTAATTGATTTCTATTTGTCCTTTCCTACTCTCTTCATTAGTTCTTCCTAGCAGCCCTTTAGGTTTAGAAGACTATGTCTTCCCACTGCCTGCCACCTACAAAGACAATTTGACTTTTTTTTTTTTTTTTTTTTTTGCTTCACACACTTTCTAACATGCTTGCCATATGCGATATCCTCTTGTAGACTCTTCATTCTTTTTTAAAATGCGGTGCCTAAAACTGACTGTGGTATCACAAGCAAGGATCATCAGTGCCAAGTAGAGCTGAATAATTGTATTCCCTGTTGTAGAAGGTTGAGAGATAAGTTCTGTCAAACAGTGCTTGGCATCCAGTTGTCTGCTTCGCTCCACTGCCCCATTATGGCCAATGGCAGAGTACATTGTGTCTGCATCTTAGCCTTTCACACATACAGCCTTCTTTGGTTTAGTTTAAATGTACTTTTGTTGATAATTTAAGTTAGGAGTTCAATATTTAAATATTTATCTTAATCACTTTTTAATGATCTGGATGCAGCAACTTGTTAATGATATCTTTATAGAACTTTTCTGGGATCAACGCTGCCTAGTATACAACTCTCTTTTGCAACTAAAATGCTCCCAGAAATAATTAAATAGTAATACTTTAGAAGAAGAACATATTTCTATTTTGTACCGAAGTAAACTACAGAAATTAGTGCTTCAACAAACTGGATAAGTCAACATCATCTTTGTGGGCAGTTGTAGGATACCCTTAAGTAAGTGTTCACTGATGTGAGAAAAAGGTCATCCTAGATGTGTCATCTCAGATATTTCACAAATCAAAGGAACTGGAGTTTCTGCACAATAAGGAGCTAATTCTGACTCTGCTAGAAACTCTGGCTGTGTATAGCTGTGTTTCCTGAGACACAAAGCAAGAAGCAGACTATAATTGTTGCATGCAAGATCTATTTTGTCTTTGCTGCAGAAAGAGGGGAGAAATAATCTGTTTTACTTAAGGCTCAGTAAGATTGCTCAAACAAATATCATAGAAGCTGTGTTGATACTCATACTCAGGTCTATCAGTTTCTGTCTCTTTTCCTCATCTCTCTAACCAGTTGCACATATGCAGAATTTGTGGTTTCAGAATGGCTACTTTTCCTCCAACAGTTGCTTGCATTGTAAGCATCAGGTGCTGGGGAAGAAAGGAAGTGTATGCAAGCTGCTGTATCCTTTAGTAGGTGAAAAAGGTGGACATGAAATGTGTCTGAGCTAGAAGTGACCAACGAGCCTGACAATCAGGTTTAGGAGGAGAGAAATTTATTAGTGCAATTATGCTACTGTGTTTTCAGAGAGAAGAGGTAGCAACCTGTAATATTAACAATGAAATACTTTCAAGCACTGAAAACAGATCAAGCTGTACCACAGAAAAGATGAGTGCTAGCTACAGAAAAAAAAACGAAATAACCCAAAATAAAAAACTCACAGAGAATATTTTTCTGTAATCAGGAACGTTTTATGACGGCAGTTAAGAAACAAGTGACAGCCAGATTGCAAAATCAGGTCTGTGAAGCACGCAGCCAGTTCAAGTCTTTAATAATGGAAGCAATTACAGTTTTCTATGTTCACATAGCTATGGTTAAGATTGCATCAGCATTCCTATTGTAACTCTAAACTTCACATGGGCTTATATCTCAGCTGTACATGCTGGGAGTTTTTGTTGGTTTTGTTTTACAGTGAAGCTTAGCTTTCTTATGCAATTTCACTAGCAAAATATTTAACATTAAATACAGAGGTTTTGAAACAAGCTATAATATAGTCAGCGTAGTCTGACTCTTTCCAGCTAAAGTGTGTTTTGAGTACATGTAGTGAGAAGTGAAATACTGGTTTGGGGCAACAGTAAATGGGGACAAGAGAAACTTTCTGTATGTGTCAGTTCATCTCTACCTAAGTCAACAAAGCATGTATGATTCCACAACAAGTGTACATTTATAGTCAACTGAAGTAAAACTAAAAGAGTGGACTGAGTCAAGCCTTTATGCAGGTGTACAGATCATAGAATCATAGAATCATNGGGCACACTGCTGGCTCATGTTAAGCTGATTGTCAACCAATACTCCCAGGTCCCTCTGCCTGGCCACTCTCCAGCCACTCCTCCCCTAGTCTGTAGCGCTGCCTGGGGTTATTGTGGCCAAAGTGCAGGACCCTGCACTTGGCCTTGTTGAACCTCATACCATTGGCCTCAGCCCATCGAACAAGCCTGTCCAGGTCCCTCTGCAGCATCTCCCTACCCTCCAGCAGATCGACACTCCCCCCCAACTTGGTGTCATCTGCGAATTTACTAATGGTAGACTTGATCCCTCAGGTCATCAGTAAAGACGCTGAATAGAACTGGGCCCAGTACTGATCCCTGGGGGACACCACTGGTCACTGGACACCAGCTGGATGTGGCACCATTCACAACCACTCTCTGTGCCCGCTCATCCAGCCAGTTTTTAATCCAGCACAGGGTGAGATGTCCAAAGGCGAACCATGGGCATCTTTTTAAAATTCTGCTATTTGAGGAAGAATATATAGAAATTAATGACTGATTCAGGTACAGGTTTTCCAGATGGAAGATAGCAGACAGTTGTTTAAAAAAAGCTAAAATGCATATCTCACTTACTTCAGTAACCTTGGCTGGCACTGAGTATGCCTTCTGAACTACATGACAAAATAGAAGCTGTTGGGCTGCTCTCCTGTTCTGGATGTAGAGAGCCCTGTGATTAACTGCAAGACTCTTATAACAGATCATTTATTGGAAGATTTATCATGTGTTCTAAAATACACATTTTAGGATACAGGTAATAGCTGTTTTGTCCAAAATCCATATCAACTAAGTGTGTACAATTTTTTTCTTTCTTTGAAGGTATTATGGTGGTATTAAAAATGCCTTAATAGTAGCATTCTGCACAGTATTTATGTTAGCCAGAATTGTGGTAAACATAACAATTTACATTGTGTAGTTCCTTTCATCCTATGGGATCTCTGAGTTGTTTACAAGTATTAATACTATTTGTTTTACTGATTGTTTATTTTAGTTTAAAAAAAGAACCTAATCACATGTTTATATTACATTAATTTTGTGCTTTGAGACACTTCTGGTGCCTTGCTGTTGCTAAAAATAACCAGTGTGATTTAATTTCATTTTATTGCTGTTATTTCCCATAAGTAATTGTTGTAAAAACAGTTTAAATCAAATACTTCCAACTCTACAATATCTCTTCTTTTATGCTTTAGTTCCATGATAGCAGCAGTGGCAGCATGGAGGCTTACTGTCCCCACGGCCACTTCAAACCATGGGAAGATGCATCTAACTGGCCCCTGGGGTCTGCCAGTGACCAGGAGTGCCATGAAGAGGTCGTGCAAAAACAGGGAGAGGCATCTGAAAGGAGCAGCAGGGCACTTTGCTTGGTAGCTTGCGCAAGAAGGGTGGCACACTCTGCCAGTTGTTGGGCTGCTGCCTGCTCTGCTCAACAGCAGGCTTATGCTGCAACCCTGATGATCACCCCAGCTAGTTGTTGCCTGTGCAAACCTACCCAGAAGCTTGAGGTCTCCAGGGAATTAGAAAGGCTTATTAGGCAGTGCTTTAAAATCTTTGGAAGTGTGATCATAGAGACTGGACAAGAGCTGTGCTCTGCAGCAGGTGGGAGCCATCTACCTGCCAGGCTAGCCTGGGGCAAGTGGAGATGGCCATCTAGATGAAGCTTCCTGTCAGGTAAGCTGCTGCTCACATGGAACACTGCAAACTGCCCCACACTCCTGGGTGGAAGAGAGCAGAAGCTCTTCCTGTGGAAGGTGTGTACTGGTGGAGTCACTCAGTCAGAGGCTGGAAGAGACCAGGTGCATAGAATAAAAGAAGGGAACTTTATTGCTTGGCCAGGAGTTGAGATCCAAGATGTCACAGGAAGACTGTCACAACTGGTTAAAAGGACAGCCTGCTATACCCTACTTCTTTTGTATGTGGCAATGGTATGTTAAAACAGAATCTGAACAAGATCAATCAGGGCTTCAGAGCCCTGGTGGCACAAGTAAATGGGACAGGGACCCAAGTGATCTTCTTTACCTTGTAAGTCAGAGACAGAGGTGCAGGCAGAAATCAATACATCATGCAGATCAACACTTGTATTCATGGCTGGTGTCATCAACAGGGTTTTGGCTTCTAAGATCATGAGATATTCTTTCATGAATACAAATTACTAAGGAGAGAAGGGAGGAAGGAGAATCTTTGCTGGAAGGCTGGCGGACAGTGAATTGCACTCTAAACTAATGAACTTAGGGGTGGGGTCCAAAGTCATGGTGCTTGTGTACTCACAAGCCTCAGAGTGGGTAAGTGCATCTACCACAGTAGTGAAGAATGCCCCACAACTCTCCATAAAGGTTCCACCAAAAAGGTGATACAGACAACAGTCCAAACAATTGCATCTCTGTACCAATGAACACAGCATAGGTAATAAAAAGGAGGAGCCAGAAGCCACTGTGCAGCTGAAAAAGTTATGATCTGATCACTATGACTGAATTCTGATGGGATGAATCACAAAACTGAAGTGCTGCTATTGATGGCTATAAACTCTCCAGAAGGAACAGGCAAGAAAAGCAAGGTGATGATGGGGTTGCCCTCTACATAAAATGATGGAACAATTGCATAGACCTGTTTTTGAAAAGCAGCGATGCACATATTGGAAGTTCATGAGTGAAAATTAAGAGAGCAAGACAACAAAGGAAACCTCATGGCTGGCATTTAGAAAAGGCTGCCTGATCAAGGGGAGAATGTCAATGACACATTCTTACCTCAACTACAGGAAGCATCACGTTTGCAGGACCTGATCCTGATAAGGGACTTCAGCCACCCTGACATCTGCTGGAAAAGCAGCAGAGCAAGATGCAAGCTTTAGGTTTTTGCTGAATCATATTGTGTTTTAAGGTCAATACTACTCCTGTTGAAATAGCAGTGTTTCAAAATTGACTCTCACGGGAAGAAAATTGCATGTATGACTGCATGCATCATTTAAGCAAAAAAAAGGATCTGAAAAAGCACATTCTCCACAACACTGATTTCCACCAGTGCCCTTCATATTGATGTCTACTTTTTGTTCCCACGGGATCCCATTTTGATTGTCTTAAATGTTAAGAGAACTCCTGAGATTTTAATTTAGATGATTAATATTCATCTGCTTCATGGGATTTTTGTCTTGTCTTTCTTTTATCACAGTGGAATAGTTCAAATACATCGCATATGCAAAGAATATACTGTTTTATTTTGCAAAGTTTATCGTAGTTACGATGTCCTGGTGAGATTAGTTTGATGGGAAAGATGTTCTGTACTGTTTATGGTGTTACTTAAAAGATTTACAAGGAAAGTGTCCATGCTGTGGTAAAGAAGCAGGACAGAAAGTTCCCTACCAAATATACTCCTAGAATGGTCACTTACAAGAGCAGTACCATGCATGCTCTGTCCTTTGGGAATGGCAAAGAATGATTCTGCATAGTTTTCACATGAAGAAGATAATCTTGTATCCACCCACACTATCCTCCTACTGCCCATCTGCAAGTAAAGCTATTTACCTTTACTATTCTCATTCAATTCTAAGATCTTTAGATATTCATCAAGGAGTCACATGTGTCCTACCACTTATATCTGCTGTCCCCTTTGCTAACACTCATCAGTGTTGCAGACTGAGAAAACTGCACAGTAATATAGGAACCAAAAATCTAAACCCATAGAGACGTTTGGACTACCAACATAGCACTACAGACCTGGCCACTGGCTTGTTCATTCCATAATTTATGTCAGGATTAAAGCTTGACAAAATTGTCTGTGAAATCATTATATATAGTCTATTCTTTGGCAAAATATAATAACTTACATGAGGTAGCCAGCAGATGCAGCTAACCTATCAGACAGTGAGAAAAGTTGAGTAGATATTTGACTAACTAAAGGCTGATGGATATTTTGTTATTTTATCTATATAACCTCATAAACACATTAAAATAACTTTATATTGTTCAGAGCAAATCCAACTAAACTCTAGTATGACTAGACTCTAGTGGACTAACCTTTATTATGAGAATGTGAATGTCACAAGATCTTTAAACAAGTTCTTTAAAGAAAATATCCTTGGCAGGGTCAAGTTAATAGCCCTAAGATGTGATGTAATACTTTGGTTTGCTGGCTGGATTCTTCTTCATTTTCTTCTCACTGAAATACTCCTCCTTCCTTCAGAAATACATAATTAAAATGTATGTATTTTCTTTAATGCGACAAAGAAATATATTCTGAAACAATTCTGAATTTTCATTCTGAAATATGTTAGACATTTTCTTAGATGATGTTTTATTTCCAGAGCATTTGTTGTATGACATTCCATTAATGACATTATCTTTCACTAATCTCAGATGCTTTAAAAGACACCAATGTATTTTCTTCATTTTTTTTGCAAACTATCAGAGATATCACGCAACCAGAACAACAGAATTCTTTTTAATTAAAACCAGTTTGGAACACAACAACAATAACAAAAAGAATAAAAATTCAGCATAAACTCTTGCTTTTACTACTAAGCTGACCCCTAGCCCTAGTATAGCTATTATATTTTACTATGGTTCCCAGGAACAAAGTAGGATATTGGTTTCGCTGAGGCAAGGTATCTGGTTAAGTGGTATGAATTGGATAATGACTTGATTTCTCACAGATTTAATAGCTACCATTAAAGGAAAGATTGACTTGTTGTCAGCCAACAGCATTAGCTTTCCCTAAGTAGTGGTTAAAGGTCATAAAACAGCACTTTGTTTGATTTATTTTATTAATCAAAACTACGTGTGTTTTATAAAGCTCTCATGATCTTGCATTTCATATCTGCATTTTGATGTGCATCCATCAGCTTTTAAAACTTTCAACACCTTGAGGAACTGTTCTTGGATACTGCTGTAGCGTTCTCTTCAGAGAACACACTTTAAATGTACATTTGAAATTTTGCAAGCAGAAGCAAAGCTTATTTGATTTCTAATATAAGTAAAAATTATAAACAATTGATAAAGTCAGTATGGCTTTATAGGAACTCTGGTGTTGGCTGCAGATTGGAAGATCTGGGCCTAAAGGTCCACTATTCTATTTCAAGTAAGCAATTGCATCACTGCTAAATTTTCCATTGACCTACGCAGAACACTTTGTATCATTAAAGGGCTCAATTAACTTTAGGTCCTTTTTATTAAGATAAAAGGCATTTTTACTGAATTATAAAGAACATAAAGTTTGTCCTGTACTTTTGTCCTGTACTTTCCCTAAAGTCACACTAGCATTTCTCAAAAAAATATTGCAAGTAATTAAAAAACTTCTGTTCCATGACTTAACAACAGAGATAATTGAGTAATAACCCTGTGGTTAGATAACACTGCTGAATCACAAAGCTTGCTTTTTTTTTTTTTTTCTTTTTCTTTTTTTTTTCAGTGGGACAATAGTTGAAGTTCTGAATTCAATAGGCAGCTGTTCTCAGGAAAAGGGAAATTTACATGACATAATAAGCATTTTAAAACAAAACCTCCCAAAACAAAGAGAAAGAAAAGAATAATTACCCTAGCCTGTTATCTGAGAGGAAATCTTCAATATGAAAATTAATAAGTTTAAATATTCTTTTGCCTTTTACTATAATATCTATAGTTTTCCCTCAGCCTGAAATGTAAAATATTAATTTAATCATGGTGATCTAAGACAAGATTCTAAATGAAGCATGGCCAAGTGAGAAATATTGTTCAGATTTTGCAATTTCATTTGTTAAGTAAGAATCCTGTATCTTTATGAAGTTCTCAGATTTTAATGAAGTTGTGCATGAATTGAGTAGTTTGCTTTATAGACAAAGATGTGGAACTGGAGCTTACAGGAGGGAAAATAAAAGGAATTCCCAGCTGCAGTATCCAAGAGAATAAAGAATATATTTAGTGAGACATATAAATTCTAATATTAAGGTAATAATACCATTTCAAAATTTGAACACTAATTACCTAATGCATTGTAGTGAGAGAAAGTAATCATCATAGAGCTGTGGATTGCCCAACATTTTTACTTACTTTTCAGTTCTTGCTCAGAAATATATGATTGTCAGGAACCATTTATACAATTAAGCTATACTTCAGCCCCTACTGAGAAAAAAAGGCAGTGGCATAAATTTACTTATGATTTTTCTAACAAGGATCTGACGTTCCTGAAGATCAACAGTTATTTTGTGGGGGGAAAAAAAGAGAAATATTTTGAAAATTACAGTGCAAATATTAACAGTAAATTTACAGGAAGAACTACATTCGGTTCTAATAAGAATAGTGTTAGTACAATTTCCAAGCCACCTGCTCAGAAAATGGTTTGCTACATGACGTCAGTTATGTCACTTTTAGTTTCAGTAGTTAGGCAGACAAAAGGCAAGAAAGAAAAACAATTTGTTTTACAAACTTTGAATTTGTAAGGATTTTTGTTTCCAGAAAGTAAGTAAAGCTGACAAGATGAATCACATATCTGAGTTCTAAGAAATTTGGTGTTGAAATAATGACATTATATTTTTGAGCAATAAGGTCCTTTTTATAAGAATGCAATTTCTCTAGGCAGGGGAAGCTTGTTGGTCCTTTTGAATGTGTGTTCAGTCTGTTTTATCTACCTATTCGATTGTTTGACCCACATCAATGTAAGCTGTCTATAGAAATTTTGATGATGTCTGATGTTTTACATTCAAATTTATCATAAATTAAATCAATGCAGAAAAGTGAATGCAAAGATGTGAGGAAAAGATCATGCAAAAAGATGAAAGGCTCCAGCTCTAAATTAGTCATCACTACAGAATGGTACAGCATTATACCATATATTTAGGTTACCAGGAAAATAACTAAGATGGGAGTAAATGGAAGTGAAAAAAGCCAGCAAATTAAAAAGTTTAAACATCAAATACACGGGGTTTGACTGGGATGGAGTCAATTTTCTTCACATCAGGCCATATGGTACTGTTTGGACTGGTGACCAAATCAGAGTTGATAACAAAACAATGATTTAGCTATTGCTGAACTGTATTTGCACAGCATCATGCTTTTTGTTTCTTACTTGGCCCTCAGCAAGCACAGCAGGAGTGGACAAGAGGTTCGGAGTAGACACAGCTGGGGAAGCTGACCAAAACTGACCAAAGAGATACTCCATGCCATATAATGTCACTCTCAGAAATAAAACTGAGGGAGGGGGATTTTTTCAAAAGAGTGCATGTCTTGGTCATTTTTCTGTTGGAGGTGATTGCTTTCTTTTTCATCGCCTTTTTTTTTTTGTTCTTTCCCCCTCTCCCTCACTTAGCTTGATCAATGAGTTTTCTTGTTTTTTGTTTTCTTAATTCTCTCCCCCATTCCATCTGGAGGGTAAACAAGTCAGTTGGTGAGCATCTAGCTGTCAGCCGGGATTAACCCATGGCACTAAGGTAAGACTAATTGCAAAACAAGAATAGGCAACAGTTAGTGTAATTATTCCTACAATATTTTTTTTATAATGGGTGGAAATCAATGCCAGATAACCATGGATGAATCCCAAAACTCTTGCTCAAGATCTACTTATGCTGTTAGATCTTATCTTTTAATTTACTCAAGACTTCAACAGGAATTTTGCCTGACAAAAGACTGAAAGACTTGACTGCAAATATAGGTCAACATTATAGATGACATTTTAAAAATGTGCATGTGATGGAAATTAGATTTCTGGCAATTTCATTATACCTAATTCCACTGACATAAAAGTATTAAAGCCATGGCTTCAGTGACCAAATCTATACTGCTAAAAATTAAAAAAGGAACATGTTTCAGCTTTGAAATGTCAGTTGGCCATACTACCTAAATTTTAACAGTGTTTGGTTTACTGGCACTTTCCAGGAAAATTCTGAAGTATAATGTGGAGAACAGCTCATGGCAAAGACCATTCATGACAGGCAGCATGCATAGGTCTATAGTGTTGGATTTTTTTCCCTCTGTTCTGTGTAATCCTTCAGCACTAGCCATTTCCATGCTCAAATACAGAAACATAAACAAAATGATGTTAATGTATGAAAGCCACCTGAAATGGAGGGGAAATCTGGAGTCAAATATTGGGCCAATTAGATGCAGCCAGGCTATGCCACTTGCCTTCTGGGCTAGCAGCTCCTGATCCTGTTGTTTATCATTATAGATGAAACTAATATTTCCGCAGGCTATTTACCATAAGCATAAAATGTAGTTGTATATTGCAACATATAAATAGTAATATGATGTTTTATCAGATTTAAGAGATACATTTGCAGAAAGAACTGAAAAACTCTGATGACTTTCCATAAGAATTAATGTTATTTATTTTTTTTTACTGAATTCACAGCATGCTGTAGACTAGTATAATAATTTATTTATTAGGTAACCTTAAAAAAATACCTAGGTGTTTACTGTTTGCTTTCTTCACGTTATAAGTGCCTCATTCATCCTAATATAGACTGATCTTAACAGTTTATTAGTTCGTACTGGCTACAGTTGTAATGCTACCAGTGTCTACACTCAGGTTACCACCGTCATGTATCTCAAGTTAATTTCATCTGTACTACCAGTAGGGATATAGCATTGGATGTGAGACAGTCACCTTTGGGCCTGAGTAGCTCTGACTGTCCTCACAAAATCTTTTGATTTATTCTGAATTAGAACGTGATCCAAAATGCTGAGGCAGGTGATCTGGGCTCAAGGGTGTACTGGCTGTATAGATGAGGTGACCAGCCACTTCTTTATTCAACAACTCTTCCACATTGTATCTCTGCAAGCCAGTGGGACCCTGGTAATTTTTAGTCAGTTTAGTCATAGTAAAATACAATGTACAACAGAACAGCCCAAAATATCTTTGCTTGCAATTGCACTGTGCCAATGCTGAGAAACACCAGAACATTTCAGAAGGCATTCATAATTTTACTTTCATCTGTACTCTCATAATATAAAAAGCATTAAGATCTTAGAGAGTATCAGTCAGACTTTCTAAATTTTGTTTCTTATGTATTTATTTATTTATTTATCAGTGGTAGCACTCACTTTTTGCTGCATAAGTACAGTTTAAACCAGTGGCTGATCCAGTTTTTTAAACAACATGTCTGTAGACAATACAAAGGGAAAGAATGTAAATATTTTGCTTTTTGCAAAAACTGCATTCAGGTATCTTTCTGTCTTGTATCTTATATGAAGCATCTTGGTGGTAAGTGAGCTATACTTTCGCTTGGTTGCTTGCAAAGGTTTTTTTAGCAGAAACAAGTTCCTTCTCCTTTCTCAGGCTATAGCTTTGCTGTACCACTTACTAAACTACCTGTCAGCTGATGTAAAATGACTGCAGATAGGTTGTAGACATGCTACAGTGATCCTAGACCACACATCTGAGTGTTATTGCTCCTTTTCCTCAGGTACCCACCTGGTCTATGATGTGGCTGGTTCTGTTTTAGTAATGCAGATGGTTAAATATTTCACTGTTCATATTGCTACTGTACTGATTTGTAAAAAAGAAGAGCATTCATATACCTGACTTAAATGTCAATGGCTTCAGTAACAGAACAAATGTTTCTTACAAGAAACTCCTAGACAGTTGAGTACCTTGAATACTAAAACGTATTATTATTATTGTTATTATCATTATTATTATTTCGTGTCATTGTTTATTTAAAGGTCTTTATTCCAATTGATATGTTGCTGATTTTTCTTTTTGTAGAATGTATTTTTTGTAATAGGAAGTCCTTCCAATTGTGTTTGGAGGCATTTAGCAGAAACAATAAGAAATTCCTAGGAGAGGGGAGAATTGAGCTATCAGGCCTATCAGGCTGGAGAGACATGCTTGTCTCCACTCAAATTTGACAGATAAACTCTATTCCAAAACTCAGTGACTATACTCACAGCAAACAGATAGGAGGAAACAGTGATTTCCCAGCTTGAGTGGTCTAGGAGTACCTGAAATATAGGTCACGCTTGAACTAATCTTTATTTTACTGAATTTGAATAGGAACTAGGGTGCAGTATTCCTCCAGCCTCCTATAAAATGCATCATTTTTCATTTTCTTGTACTGAACCTAGTCCACCATGTACAATAATTTAAATACTGGTTTGGAGCATGGACTTTTTGTTATTTCAAATGCATAATCACTACTAAATTGCAGTATTTGCCTACTCTGGTGAATATGAAAGTTATGGAAAATGGAGTAACATCAACTGGAAAAACTGAAGTTGTTCCAGAAACTCTTGTGAAACCACGATTAGGGCACTCATAAAAGACTGTACCTCAGCATTCTGCTTTAAATTAGGTAGAAGTCAGATACAAATGAAGGTGTGTCTAGAATGGGCATGAAGACAAGTGTCTCACAACTTCAGACGAACCAGTAGGCTACTTAAATAACTGGAAAGGGTTTGGACGACAGATATTTTTAGAAATAATGAATAGGTAAAGGAATTGTAAAATGTGGAAATCTGGAAGGACCTGGGTTACTTAAATGCTTTGGTGTTTTCAGGACTCTGGTTGTATAATAGATGCAGAAGAGCACAAATGCAAACACACAGGACATTTTACTGGTGGAAAGCCAAATGCCCATAGAGGTGGGACATTGCTAAGTTATGCATTATTTGGGGTAAAGAAAATAAATCTGATGTTAAGGACGTAAGTTGATTCATGAACTGAATTGAAGATCAGTAGCTATGTTGCAGATTTACCTCTAAGATATGTGATATTTCAAATGGGAAGATAGAAAATTTGAATGCATCTCTGTGGGAGTACCGTGGAAAAATATCCACAGAGAAATGCCAACAAAAAAATTAGAACTTAAAATTTTATATATGTAAAGTGCCAGAATAAGACATAATGTGCAAGAACTCATCAGAGGGATAAAACATACTATGAGTACCAAGCAAACTAGCTACAAGATGCCTTAAACACCATTCTGATCGCCCCTAAAACCATTGTTCTAAAGAACAATATAAAATAAACATTTTTTTATTATATCAGAAAAAAACTTGAATCATAGTATCAGAGAATGCAGTGGGTTCAAAGGAACCTCTAAAGGTAATCTAGTCAAACCCCTCCTCAGTAAGCAGGGACATCTTTAAATAGGTCAGGTTGCTCAGAGCCCCATCAAGCCCAGTCTTATATACTTCCAGGGATGGGGCCTCCACCACCTCCCTGGGCAATCTGTTCCAGTGTTCCCTCTCATAGTAAAGAACTTCTTGCTAATGTCCAATCTAAATCTATCCTTCTCTAGTCTAAAACCATTGCCCCTTGTCCTGTTGCTACATGCCCTTGTAAACAGTCCATCCCCAGCTTTCTTGTAGGTCCCCTTCAGATACTGGAAGGCTGCTATAAGGTCTCCCTGGAGCCACCTCTTCTCTAGGCTGAACAATCCCAATTCTCTCAGCCTGTCTTTGTAGGAGGGGTGCTCCAGCCCTCTGATCATTTATGTGGCCCTCCTCTGGACCTGCTCCATCAGGTCCATGGCCTTCTGTGTTGAGGGCTCCAAAATACTAGACTTTCTTGGCCTAGTAGCAAGATTGTTGTATCAGTAGCTCATTGGCATTTGCCTACATGATAGACTGTTAACACCATCTTTTCTATGTACACAGATTGATGCAGAACTTCAGAAATTCTCTATTTCAAGCCAGTAAGTATTGAAAAGCAACTATTTCTCTAGTAGTATTGTAAGATGTGGTGTTACTTAATATACTTTTCATCTTCAAAATGTAAAAAAAACCATCAAAATCAAAAAGTGTATTAAAGAGAAATTAAGCACTTCAGATGCTCAGAACATCTATAACTGTGACAATGACCACTAAAGCTCTCATAATTTTCTCAGCATGTTTAGGCTTATTTTTTGTCTGTGAGCTAATTAAGTCTCAAAGGCATGTTTAAGTTTTCCGATTTTGCTGAATCATGAAACATACTTCACCCATATGTCACAGGTATCTTCTCCTGTTCTAGTCTATGTAACTCCAAAATATTCTGAATCAGAAAGAAAGTATTCATCTGTGATTTACATTTTAAAGGTTAATTTCTATGTCAAGACCACAGTGGAATGATAAACAGCAAAGCATGGATCAGCAGTAAAGGAAAAAATTTAATGAGAAATAGTTTAATAGTTTACTATAGTAGTGAAAAGTCTTCTTGACACTATGGCTCACAGATCCCTACATTCCATTAGACAAAATGTATATAGCAAAGACTTCATAAGGGAGGAAGTGTCCAGGGGACAGTTCACAAGTACGAAATTATGGAGGCCCCCTTAATTTCTCAGTTACCACGTGTGGCAGGTACAGCCTCCCCCACAGACAAAACACATGGGCTGTGCTGAGCAGCTTGGTGCCTCGGCCGGAGCAGTTTGAGGCCTTGGCCATTCAGTTGCACCTCACAGTGCTTAACTGGCACCTCGGGGTCTGGACCCTTAGCAAACAGGCTTGGGGTGTGGGCTTTTCTGTGGTTTGTCCGCACCTGTCCCTTGGCCAATGAGAATGACCACAGTGCACCTTCGACTAGGGTATAAATGGGGTCCTGCCTAAGACTCGAGTTGAGTTGATTCTTCGCAGAGTGTGGCAGGTACAGTCCTCCCCCCCAGNTTGCAATAAACCCCATTTTTGGATAGCGGCTGCTGTTTGTTTTGTGGGTGCCTCCGTGACACAGAGCAGCAGGTCTAGCAGTCAGACCCTCCCCTTGGACATGCGGTCCAAGGATACTTCCACGGATTGAGGGAGTCTCCGGGGATTGAGTGAGCCTTGCCCCCACTTTGGGTGAGTGGTATCTTAGGCACTCTGGTCTGGGAGGTTTCCCCTTTTCTGAGTGAGGGTTTGCCCATTTTGGTTTGTCATTCCTTAAACTTGGGAATCAGTTGTGTAGTAGTTATTTCCCAACAGACACCCGAACCTGTATTTGGTCAAAAGGAGTGCTGGCAACCCTGGTTACAATAAACCCCATTTTTGGATAGTGGCTGCTCTTTGTTTTGTGGGTGCCTCCATGAGACCACAACAGAGTTTAGTTGGACCTATGAGTGAGCTTTGAAAACTAGCAAGATCATTCTCAGTATGTGCCATTGCACCAGGCTTGAACTGCCCAACAGACGGCTCTCCACCACAGCCCTGCTGCCAGGCATAGAGCACTACTTCAGCACAGGAACTGCAGATAAATCAATTGTAAGCCTGATGCAGGCTCACATTATATCTCCCCCAAGAAGGGTTAGTGAAGGTGAACGTTAGGACCGAAAGGCTAGAGTATGTCTGAAGATCTTGGAGCTTCAAGATCTGAAGAGCTTGCAGCCATTGCACTGTAATTCTATATTGCTTCCTAGCTCTGTGGTTTACCTTGGCACACAGAGTGAGGAAGTTGTTCTCAGCGTCATGATGCTCAGGAAATTAACTTGTGCTGAGGTAAGAAATTAGGTATACCGCTATCAAAGTGAATATGAATTCTGACTTTGATGTGAGTGACTGAAAAATAAGAGATGGGTTGATGGAGATAATTGAATTATCTTTTAACTACAATCTTCAGGAGACAAAAACTGTTCACTAGCACCAAATAAAGACCATATATTCAGGAATGAAAGCTCTGTCATTAAAATGATAAAATCACAGACTTCCACTTTTATCTCATTGAAAATTTTACAAATACCTCAATGGGAAGGAAAGGGAAAATGTATTCAAAAGCGATCAGGTGATCAGACCAATTGTCCAGGAACATTCAAGTTGAAATCCCTGATCTAAATGTGAAAGAAGCAGTACTGAACCTCTACTTTTTACATTCAAGGTGAATAGTGCAACCATATTTACTGGCTATGCTGGGCTTGCTTATTCTTTTATTTCAGCTTTTACTGTCTGAAATATGTTATTTCTGACATGCTGTGTGCATCTGTTTATGCTTTTCCTTCATCTGATGCTATGACTGTAGAATCACTACTCACTCCAACACTAACATAGTATTTAAAATAGCAAATAAAATTAGATAAATTGTCTTTTTCTTGAAGAAAAAACGGAAGAGTGGTATTTCCTATTGAGTAATATATGGCTCAAGCATTTGTATTCTAAAGTGGTGAAACCTGAGAAAAGCAGGTTTATGAACTATGCTGCTTGCATTCCTTGATTCCACTACAGGATGTCAGCTTATGCTTCAGTTCACAAACAAGCACAATGGAAACTATAACATGGCCCTTTCTGCTTTCTTCCAATGTGGGCTGAATACTAATGCCATAATATAATCAAACAAGATGAAATAGTTGTCTTGAAAACCCTCAGAAGCATGTTATACTGTTAGCTTGGTGGTATTACAGATAAGTCTCACTATTCATTTGCTTGCACTCTTCTGTAAATTGAATCTCTCCACTCCAAAAAGGAAGAAAGTAAAATAAAAAGGACACAAAAAATCAAATAAATCTGTTGTTTGGCATTTTTTAGAAGTTTGAAGAAAAAATATTAGAGCATGATTCTCTTTTTTTTCCACTGTGAAATGTTTTGAGGAGTTTTAGAAATCAATTTACACTTTTTGTTTGTGAGTAGGTTATCTTTTTGATTAAAGATTCTCTTTGTGTTTCCTCCTGACTCTTCTGTGGCAATTCTGTAAGTCAGGGGCTGGATTTAAACTCGTGAAGGGCGTACTGAAAATTGGAATTTGCTATCTAATCAGGATTTGTGAATGCATGAGACTACCTCATCACTGGATACCAGGTTAAGAGGTTTAGCTTTGAAATAGGTAAAAATATATAAAGGAGAGAAAGAATAGTGTAAAATATTTTTGGTGTGTTTTTTTGGTAAAAAGGTTTGACAGTTATTTTCATTTTTACTACAGGAGAGGCAAATGTCTCAGGTCTATTCAACCTCCTGCTCAAAGCAGGACAGCTCAGGGTCTTGATGAGTTAAATTCTAGAAATCACCAGGAATGACTCTTTGTGTTGTCTCTTCCAGTACTTGACACCTGCCACAGAGAATACTACATCCATTGAGAATTTGTCTTCCTGCTGACCGTGACTACTTGCTCTTGATCTTTCACTGTACACATCCAAGAGAGAAATCTGGCTTTATTTTCTCTAAAACTCCCCTTTAGGTAATGAAGGTCTGAAATTAGATTCCTCCTTAGTTAGCCTTTTTTATCACATGCTAAACACAAAAATATTTATTCACTCTTCCCTGATATGTCATGTTCTTCAACTTCTCTAACCATCTTGGTGATTCTCCAGTAGACTGCTGACAATATCTCTCTTGCCAGGGGTCCAAAACCAGACACATTACTCCAGATACACACTGAATTCACAGTTGCTGAATGGAATAGAACAACCATTTGACTTGATCTGCTAACTACACTCGTGCTAATAGAACCCATTAGGCATTTAGTCTTTGGTATTGGAAAGGTATCTTTTTGTCCTGTAGGATCCCAGGTCTTTTGCCAAAGACATGCTACTCAATCTGTCTGTCCCCAGCCTGGGCTGATGGTAGACTTGTTGCATCTCCAGTACAAGACTTTTATGATTGTATTTATTGAACTTTATGAGATTCTTATTTAGCACATTTTTCTAGCTTGTTGAGGTTCCTTAATAGAAACAGCCCAGCTCTCCTGCATATCAACCATGACCCACAATTTGAAGTCATCCAAGACCTTGATAAGGATAGACCCTCATGAAGGTCACTGACAAAGTTGTTAAATAGTGTCTGTCCCTTTTTCAGCTCCTTATAATTGATCACTACGTACGCTTCAACTCAATGGTCACTACCATTTGAATCCGACTGTCCAGCCAATTTTTGCACCCGGCTTGTAGTTTATTCGTCTAATTTTTATCTCTTAAGTTTAGCTCCCAGGACTCTATGGGAGACCATATGGATATCTGAATATAAACAAGGTCAATGCAGTGCCCTGCACTCCCTTCAGCCACAGAGAGTCGTTTATTCAGAGCAAAGAAAACACAATTTACCCTTGGGAAATTGATGCTGGCTATACCCAGTAATTTTTTTTATTTTTTTTTTTTCCTTCACATGTGTCATAAAAAGCTTTCATGAGGATTACTCTATAATACTGCCAGGTAGTAAGGCTGACTCTTCTATCTGCCTAATAAAAAAGATTTTGGAATTGCTTACTGTCTGGGGCCTCTAGGATAGGATGTTAAGTAATCAAGGTTAAATAGCCTAAATTTGGTAGTCTGTATGTGTATATCAACAAGCTCACTTTTCTATTGTAGGCAACAAAGGGAGGATTCAGGCACCTAAATGGGAAATTAGTGTCACTGGAGAAGCCTTAAGATACCTGAGACATCTTCACAGGACTAGAAGCTACAATCCTCAAACTGCAGATTGCTTATGAAGCTGAATCATGCAATGGACAACTGCTTTTGGACCTGAATCACACTCTTGGCTCCAGTAGTGATGAAAGCTTAGGTCATACTTATAGTGTAAATGTAAATATTATATTTTGAGCTGAGTCTTATCCTAATTGTCTGTACCTTCTTTCCATTTCCATAGTATCTATTATCAGAGTGCCCAAAGCGAGATGAGTGCATAAATTATTAGGATTTAAGTAGGTTGTAGAGACTCATTGCTTGTATATTACAAAGGAGTGTACAGGATGAAGAAATAATGGAATATTTGCTTTATTCATGTGGATTTTTTTCATTGACAAGAACTCCAATAGACATGAGTTACACAGAGTGATCTTTTCAGTTTCCAGTCAACTGATTTTTTTTTATTATATAGACCTCCAATTTACACACAGTTTTTGCTAAGAATATTTAGAAAACCTTTGTCAACAAGGCCCACTTCAGTGTTGCATTTCATTATTTAGACAGTTCTATGAAAAAGGAAAAAAAAGACTTGTAAATTTTCCCTTTTTTTTTTTTAATATGAATACTGTACCTTTCAGGGTTGAGGTTTTTTTATTGTGTTTTTTCTTTTTCTTTTTTTTTTTCCTCCATTTTCCTTAATTTTTTTAATCTTCCTGAAATCTACTTTTTGGAATTAAAAAACCAAAAGCTTACAAACATAGGTCAAACCTGAAGAATGTCCTTGAAAATGCAAGCATGAGAAAGTTGTGTGCAACTAAATGGAAAAACACAACAGTCATTCCTGCATTTGGTATAATATACTAAATTTTACGAATTGTGTAAGTTACTCCAGGACAATGACTAATGTTAGTAAAGTCTTCATCTCATCTGTACAATTGTACTGTAAAAAATAGACGGTTAAGAAAGATCATTATTTTTAAAAGATTTTAAATTAACTTACTTCTCCCACAAATCTAATTTGGGTTATAACTGTGATAGCTAACTGTTGGACTGTAGCACTTAGATTATTCTTAATATCAAGCCCCCTTTCTTACAACAGATAAGAATTTATGTCATGTTTTTATCAAATCAAAATAGGGAATAAAAAAAACAAAACTGTATAAAGCCACTGTTTACTTTGTGAAGTGTGATTCTGTTACAAAAAATTTAGTGATTTCTAGCTTAAATGAAAGTCTTGTATATCCTCTGAAACAAATGCACAAGATGATGCACAATTTAAAAATAAAATAATAGCACAAAAACAATAACACAAAAATTATTTGGAATTTCCTTCGATTTCTGGGATGACAAGAACTTCCATCAGTCCTTGAAATGTTAGCAGTTTATCCAGACAAAGTAAAATGTCTCCAGTTTTTCTACAACATGGGAAATTATAAAAATAAATAAATTAAAAAAAAAAACTAATGTTCCTGAATGTCAACTCTTAAGATTTTATTCACATTACTGAGTAACATGGAACTCTTTAAGTAAGCACACCAAACAATGCTTACAAATTAGCTGGAGGGGAGAAAAAAAAGTACATTTTAAAAATCATATAAAATGCACTTTTTTTTTGTTGAGCTGGTTGTGATAGCAAATAATGAAGTTCCAGTTCCGTGATGATTAGCAGCTAAACAGACAACTTTACTTTCATTCCATTTTACAGAGAAGATGATATAGTGTGATGATTAGGTCTATATATCATGAGTCATCCCTCTGAACCCAATAAACCTCTTTCCATGATTGATATTGTCTATAGCAGACTAAGTATCAAAATCTTATTTTGAGGATCCAGCTCTGCTTGGTTCACTGCTGTATTACAGGTTTAGTCAAACTGTGTTTATACATATGCTTTATGCCAACAAAATTACAATTTCTTGCATAGAAAAAAATAATCAAGCAACAGATTTTAACTTTAAAAAGGAGATGATAGTTAGTGCTTTCCCAATGTAACACTTCATATTTTGCAGAGTTTTAACAATAGTCCTAAGAAGCTCAAAGGCTATATTAATACTACAACAACTAACATTTCAGTAAATCAGAGAGATTGTCCTAACTCAATTGATGGAGATGTAGGAGCAGGAATAAAGAACTGAGGTTGATATTTTCAGATGCAAAAGACTGATGCTAACCACTGTTTTCAATATCATAGTGAAGTGCTGGGGTCTGAACCCCAAGCCCTGAAGTGAACTTGACACCTGGATAAATTTCACAACCAGGTAAAAGGGGCTAAGGCTGCCCAGGTGCCTCCTGTTGGAATCAAGGGCAAGACTGGGTTGGCCTCTGTGTTTGCCACCAAGAAGATCTTTTAGCTCCGCTGCTGGCTGCAACCCAGTAGGCATTGAGTGGCGGAGACACATGCCATGCCAGACCTTGATGTGAGAGATGGGCCCCCTCTGTTGTAAGAGGGCCATCCAGGAGGGGAGGCCAGGCCAAGCACACCCTGAAATGATGAGAAACAGCTGCCATTTAGGTGCTGATTAGAGGGTGGAGATAAAAGGCCAATAGAGCACCTGATTGGGATCTGCTGCTGGGAGCTGCTGCTGTTGTTGGGAGCTGCTGCTGCTGCTGGGAGCTGCTGCTGCTGCTGCAGGAGGGGTTTGTGAGTAGTTTTGTGGAGTCAAGGATAATGGATTGGGTAATGTATCTTTCTGGTATTTGTTGGGTTGGTTTGTGCCTGGCTATGTTGGTATATGGGGCATGGTTGATATCTCCTTATGTTATTGTGTTGTTGGACCACTGTGCCTTTTCTTCTGTTGTGTCACCCACAATGAGTGGGTTTATTGCTTCTTTTGTTCCCCCTGTGGTCAGCCATGCTATATCGTTTATGGGGTCCATGGAAATAGATAATAAAACCTGTATGAGTTTCACTGTATATTTTCTGCTGGTGGCTGCCTCCTTTTTGTTGGGCCATGTAGTTAGCAAAGCACATAGGCACCTGTTGTAACGTAATTTTTAGAGATGCTGAGAAACTCGTGCTGACTTCTATGCACTCAGTTCAGTCAGGTTGTTTGTACGTTTGTCAGAGATTTCCTGCATGTTATAGAGCAAGGAAAACAAGACCATTGCCTATTCTAACTTAGGAAAAGAAGAGAAAAGAAAACAAATCACCAAAAGGTTTGCCATGTTCTTTATGTCAGAGAGGTTATGAAGTTGCTATTTTAATGTGATGATAAGTTTTTTTCCATGTTTTTCATCCCATTCAGATCGAGCTTGTATCACTTAGTTCAGTTATTCTCTTTTTACAATATATATATGGAATTCTATCTTTTCAAAGCTGCATTTATTCTCATTAGGAGCAAGGACAGAAAAGAAAAAAGCTTTGTTCTTAACATGAAGAAATCATATATTTAAGAGTCTTATTTGGAAACTTTCCAAACATAATTGAGATTCCTATGACACTGACAAAACTAATTTTTATCCTCTGCTAATCTCAAATATGTATAAATTGGGAATTAAACCAATATGTTGGTGTTCTACTGCACGGTGAATTAATGCAGCACTGATGATAAATTGAAATCCCGAGCTATGGTGGAGAACATTTGAATCAGAGATTACAGGTTTCTTCCAAAGTGGAACATCAAATAAGCTCTCATACTGTAAACAGACAGCGGACATGATACTTCTGCTGCTAATGACTCAGGTAAGGAAGGGTTTTTTTGTGTGTACATGTGAATTTATTATTGATATATGAATTCCTGAGTGCTGAGTGCATTACTCACAGCCATTGTTTCTAAATACACTCTTTAGGCATTAAAAATCTTGGAAAGCAATTTTCCTTGAGTGTGCACTTTCTGGAAGCCCACTTAACTTCTGAGGTTTAACCTTCAGAGGTTTGAAAACATCTATAACATAAGTAAGACACTAAGATTCACCCATTGTATTGTCATGTGGCAAACTCTTTTGAGTTAGATAATTAACGTTCATAGTGATGTAAACTGTTGAAGGCAGCTCTAGATTTCCAAGAAATTCAGTTTCTCAGATATCCATTAAAATTTCATCAGTGAAATCACTCTTTAAAAAAAATCTGTACATTCACTCAGGTGATGGGCAAGCAGTTCCCTTACCATAAGATTCATTACTAATTCCAGTTAGCTTTAGTTATTTTTTCAAGTTTAATTAAGCTTATATTTCCACATTAAACTGCATAACTCACAGTATTTTGAGGAAAAAAATCCCTCCTACATTTCATGAGTCTCATTTCAGATATAGCTAATAAGTAGAAAATCCTCTTTGGAAATTAAAGAGCTTTTTTACATTATCTTTATAATTAACTCAGTATTAAATTAATAATGGAGATGTGGTAAAACTTGAAACTGAAGCTTTGAAATACAAAACTGCAAATAGCTAATCTAAATAAAAATACAGATGGAATAAAAAGGAGAGATGGGCCCCCTTCAAGGGAAAATATCATGGAACTAAGTCAGTGACTTTTACACATATATATCCAAAAATACTCTGATACTGATATTTCTGAATTCAGACTATGAATATATTGTGCTGTATGTGCAAGCTGTATTGCTTAAGAAATTAATGTTTTGTTTCACTTGTAACCCAATTCTGCTCTCGGGGAACAGATGGAGTTCTAGTGTCCCATAAGGGGCATCTTCTAATGATTTCTGTTCAGGCAGAAAAAAGGTTTAGTCTCCAAATAGTCTCAACTATGATTTACAGCATGGCTGAGTGTGTGCCACAGAGTACTCCACAGCCCTAGCTCCTCAGGCAGCAAGACTGGGCAACTGTTGGAGTCTGTTCTGACCCTCATGTATGGGTTTTGCTCCAGTTGAGATCAGGGCATAAGACTGGAGAAGGAGTGACTTATACACTACCTGGATTTGTTTCACTATAGATTTGGAGCATGACAGCTGTTCATGTATCCAGACAGGGTAACTAAGAAGCCTGGTTCCTCAAAACAGACATCTCCAGTCCTGTCCCTACCTCTCCTTTTGTCATATTAGGACTTTTTATATTATATGGGTTTAATGGACCAAAAGAATCAACTCACATTTCCAGAGGACTTTTCGAATGCTGAAACACATAAATATTTCTATTTCACATTCCTCTCACATTAGTATTTACAATATTGGCATCAATATTGTTAGCATGTCAGTCCCTTCTAAAGGTAATTTTTACAACAAATCTTCTCTTAACCTTTGTTTGCCAGTACTGCAATACTTGTGATACTTATCATCTGGGTTTCAAAAGATCATGTTCAATTTTATATTTCTTCTTCTGTATGTCAATAAAGCTGGAATAATTTTCAGATCTTGGCTAGGCAGAATGCTAATTCAAACTTTGAAAGGAGCTCTCTAACATAAGATGTAAACATACAACATATGCCAGAGAGAATTAATTCACTACTTTCCAAATGGAATAAACAAATATGTACATGAATAAAAATGCATTATATTTCTAAGTGGAAAAAATAAAAAAACAAACTCACAACCCATCAGAAACAGTTCATCAGAAAAACATGAATTGTGAATGTAAATTGCATGCTTAGCAGCAACACTTTTCAAATCCACATCACTACCCCCTTTTAATTCATATCAGACATTTTTTTTCTCTCCTGACAAGTGACATGGGTCATATAAACTTTACTTGTAAAAGGGAAGAATATAAAAGTGAAAGGAAAAATCATTTCAATGAAAATGAGAGGATTTAAATACATTTCTGAGGGATGCTGCTGATACTTGAAAGACTTTGCAATATGAGGTTCAAGTAAGTTTATACAAACAGCATGTGATTGGAATGTAAAAGATTTAAGGATGTGCATTTACCATTGCTAGGATATCAGAACTAGACCCAGAAGAAATTGTCTAAAGACTTAGGGTTTAAATTATGATTAACAATAATAACTATTATTATAATTACTGTAGCTGTTATTATGAAAGACCATTAAATAAAGGTTCAGTGAGGAAATTAAAACACAAGATTATTTCAGAATGGACTTTATAGAAACTGCTAGTGATTGAATATTACCCAAATTGACTTTTTGCGCTTAGGTCCATTGATCATTCCTTCTCGAACCATGAGTCTTCCCATAGAATCTTCCTGTTCTTCAAGTAATATTTTACAATGCCTAGAAGCATCAAAAGGTTCTGTTCTTTAATGTATAGTACGTCTTGCAAAGGACTTAAAAACTAACACTAGAAGTGATTGTTGAGGGAAGAAAAGGGTCAGATATAGGAGGATGTTCTGCATGTGCTTCTCTAGCTTAGCCTCACCTAACTTTAAGTGTCCATGATCAGAGAGAAGTTGCCATAAACTATCTCCATTTTCAGTGGAAAGAGACAAGCATCTGCTTCTGGTCTTGGGTTGCTGCACCATCCATTGCCAACAGACTACACGGGGAGCATGAGGAGATTATTTCTTTAGTGAGATTCTTAATCAGGACCAAGATGTTTAAGTTTTATTATTTCACATGTTGTGTATGCACAACTAAATGTAATCTTGGGGTCATTTATGGTATTATTCCAGTGCAAGGGAAGTCTGAAGAGGGAGAAACTGGCCATTTTAATCATCTGTGTGCTAAGGGAAAGGTACCTTGTATACTCCAAGCCACTGACAGGACATAAAATGAAACTCAAATATCTCTTGCAGAGTGATGGTAAAACAGGTGCTATACTAAAATTGGAAAATTGAGTACAAGCAGAAGAAATATAAAGAATTATGAAGGTTGAGTGGGTGTATCTGAAGTATGGGGAATAATGTAGTTCAAATGTCAAGCAGAAGAGACAATCTTGTTATATTTCATACTTGTTCTCCAAACTAAAAGAAAAACCAGACAGAAATAAAATGTCTTAGCTGAAAATAAAAAGTTTGTGACACAGTTTTATAAATATAGCTAAAAATGTCAGTGAAGTCGTCATTATCCCATTAATTTGGTGCTGTTAGGCAGTCATTAGAGAGTTACCATATTGTAATTCACTACTTATTTTTGAACCTTACTATTGCAATTATGTTTTTTAAAGCTCCAATATTGACTGTACTATTCTCCTTCAAGGGACAATACTGGTTTCAAAAAACCACAAAAAGGATCTGAGAATGACATAATTCTGGAGAACACTCTATATACATATTCACATTCTGAAATTTATAAATATTTTCTATGACAGAACCATACAGAGAATTAGATATATGTAATGTAAATTCATTATATTAACAAAGCATTCAAAACCAGAATGTTTTCTTTAGGAAAGAGATCAGGAAATCTCCTACAGAAGTTAATGCTTCACTTTGGCTGGGAAAAAATATTACCTAGATTGCACAGGGTATAGCGTCTTCCATTTTGGAAATACAACTTATTTATTGTGAAGTCATACAGCTAGCATTCATATGGAGAATAACTGGTAACTCCTGAAAAAGAAATGGTGAAGGGCTGTATCAGACTGTATGAGTGCAATATTAGCAACAAGTTTCCTTATCATAGAAAAACTTCCAAAAGAGGTTCATGTCTTAACTTTTATGAACACAATAAATTTTGCCTTGACAACTACTTCCCTCTCTTTTTTTCTTTCTTTTTTTTTTTTCTTCCAGAAAGGTTTCATATTCTACTTTCTGTTTTCCTCAGTGGCCAATATCAAGCACTAGAAAATAGGATGTATGTTGCAAAATGCCCATGATATTTTGGGGGATTACAATAACATTTAAAGAGATACTTATCAAAATTTATCTTTCAAATAAGTTAGTCTTAAGGAAAAAGTGTTACTTTACATATTGAAAAATGAATTATATTGATTCTGTATATGTCATAATACCAGTCAGTGCTGTAAGATTGGCAAGGGTCATCATCAGGCACTAAGGCCTGTGCATTTTACTTTCCATCCAAAGTGTTTTACTCTACAGAACACACAGAGAGAACATTATAGATGTAGTCAAAGATATAAAGCTAGTTATTTCTTCTTTTCTCATAGAAGACTTAAATAGACTTTTCTTTCAAGAAAATTCTAATCCTGCTAAGTGGAACTAAAGAAAAAAGTATATACCTTAAGTAGGAAAAAAAATACATATTTTTCTTGAAAATATTGATGTCTACAAAATTTCCTCGGAGTAGATGAGACATGCATAGCTTAGTTCCTATAGTACTTTACATTTTATGAAACATATTGAATTATTACATTACAAATAATTACATAAATTTAATATATATTTTTGTGATGAGTTGGCCTTGACTGGATGTCATGTGCCCGCCAAAGCCATTTTATCACTCCCCCTCCTCAACTGGACAGGCGGAAAAAATTACAACAAAAGGCTCATACATCTAGATAAGGACAGAGATCACTCAGCAATTATCATCAGAGGCAAAACAGACTTGACTCAGGTAAATAAATTTGATTTATTACCAATCAAATCAGAAAAAGATAATGAGAAATAAAACCAAATCTTTAAACACCTTCCACCCACCACTCCCTTCTTCCTGGGCTCATCTCTTTTTTTTCTACATCCTCCTTTGAGTGGCACAGGGCTTTAGGGAATAAGGGTTGCAGTCAGTTCATCACACGTTGTCTCTGCCACTCCTTCCTCCTCACTCTTCCCCAGCTCCAATGTGGGGTCCCTCCCACAGTAGACAGTCCTCCACAAGTTTCTCTAATATGAGTCCTTCCTATGGGCATCTCTTCATGAACTCCTGCAGTATGGGTCCTTTCCACAGGTTGCATTCCTTCAGGAACAGATTGCTACAGTGTGGGCTCTCATGGGGTCACATTCTCTTTTGGACACATCTGCCTTCTTCAGCATAGGGTTCTCCACAGACTGCGAGTGGATATCTGCTCCGTTGTGGATCTCCATGAGCTGCAAGAGGACAGCCTGCTTCACCATGGTGTTCACCACAAGCTGCGGGAGAATTTCTGCTCCAGCTCCTAGAGCACCTCCTCTCCTTCACTGACCTTTGTGTCTGACAGAGTTGTTTCTCTTACATGTTGACACTCCTGTCTCCACTGTTGTGCAGTAGTGTTTTCCCCCTTTTTAAATATGTTATCACAGAGGCACTGTCACTGATGGGCTTTGCCTTGGCCAGCAGCAGGTCCATCTTGCAGCTTCCTGGCATCGGTTCTATCAGACATGGGGCAAGATTCTTCATAGAAGTTGCCTCTGTAGTCCCTAGATACAAAAACCTTGCCACACAAACCAAATGCAACTTGAATTAAAAATGTAAACCACAAGTTCATTATATCTGTTTAAAATATTTGCTGTATATATATATTTCAAGATCTAAAGAATGATAACATGGTCTTTCTGGTGAATGCAAACTGAAAAATGCTGGAACTTCAAAGATTCTTGATGCTGGTGGCTGAAAGGAAACAAGGCAATTAACATCCTCAAGCTTCAATTCATCCAAATGGGAAATTAATATAGAGGAGGAGTCTGTGCCACTAAAGTGCTCTCTGTCCTTTTTATAATGTGCTGGGTTTCAGGAGAGCAAGATGAGCTTCAGAAAGTGCACTTTGAGTGAAATATCTGAACATTTATAGAGTTTGCATAAGTTTCCTAAAGTTTCTATTAACTAGAGTCTGATGCATAAAGGAAATAGTTTACCCATTGTGTTTTCAGAGAGCTTATTTTGTTTATCCAAATATAATCTAACTGGGAATAAAGACTGCTGTGTTAAAAAGGATCATATTAAATACATTTTTCAAATCTATATTTTTGATAGTAAAATGTTTTCTTATGGAAATTCAGCTTTCTAAATGCTATGTTGGAATTTAAGATAGGACTTTCAAACTGTATAGTAGAGACTGTATGACATAATGGAGGTGACTTCCATTACAGAAGAGGCCGAAATTACGCTCATGCTATTAAGGTTTCAGCATGAAATTTATCTAACCAAGCTTCACATTCCTGCCAGAGACATCTGTGCTTGTTGACATCATGCTATGATCTACCTCCTTATGCCCAATGAAAAGGAACTGTTATCATCTTGCTTGCATAACCTGTTTGAAATCACTGCCTTAGAGTTATATGAATCATGCGTATGAACAGCTTTTTTTCTTCAGAACTTAAGAAAGTTCTGTGGAGTATCTAAGGAGTGTTTCTATGGCTTGCAGTATTTTGAGAGTGGAGCCCTTTTGAAAGATTTGTGGATCCTTCTTAAATAAATTTCAGTGACAGTTATCCGTGACTACAAAAGATGGCACTGGATGATTCATGCTGTTTCATTTGTGATGTCTATGCAAGTAAATAAGTGTTCCAGACTGTGAGCTTGTAATAGCTTGTGGTTGTCCACACTGTTTAAATTTTAGCACAGTCCCTGGCATAGTTCACATCAAACAACAATTTGCCAGCTAATTGCTGCATTGTCTATGTAATTGCATGTGCCAGGCACCATTCTTGGTTTTGATTTGACTATCCAAAGAATGAGGGAAAAGGGTTATATGATGATATGCCATGCCATTTAACCTCAGGGCCAGAGAATGTTCCTGGCATGTTTAAATTTCCACTGTAGGCATTCCCTTTCAGTTCTACATGACTATGAGATTTGGGGCAATATAAACCAAAAGTTTCATTTTTGTCTAAAACATTTTGGTATGGGTTTTACTAGGAAATTCTAGAATTACAAGGTCTTGTGTATTGTCACATGAACTTCTCTATCAATGTAATGGGATTTCTGTGGTCTCTACAGAGGAAATATGCAATTCTTATGCAAGTGAAACTCCTATAGACTCCACTAAGACTTCTACCAATAGATATGAAGGAGAATTAGTTCATTAGTGATTTTCTGCAACATAATTAAACTTTATGTAATCAAAATCTGATAGCTCTAAGCAACTTCTGACTCTAAAGCTATCTTTGAAACACTGGAAGAATTTGAGATGTATAAACATCTCATAGGAATGCATTTAAAAGGGAATGGGGATTATGAATATACAGTCCAAAATGCAACTATAGCTTATTTTCTTTGTTTCCAAACAGTAAAACACATCAAATGGCAAAGAAGAAAGATACAAGAGGAAAATAAAAGTGAATTTATACCAGAGGAAGTAAAACAGCATTTGGAGAATTATAAATAATTATTTCCATGAGGAAATAAGGACAGTATTGAGAAACCTGAAATTTTTTCAAGTTGTCTTTTTTAAAAAAAAACAAACATATCAGATTTTTTGTTATGTATGAACTGATTAAACCAGCGATCTTTTAAGATGGAATGAAAAATATATGCACATATATACATATAGAGAGATATAAAAAGAAGCTGTTAAAATTAATACTCAAAGTATTATGCTACTTTATAAAACTCTAAGCATGTTACTATGTTATCTATGAAATACACCATAAAGAAATATAGGAAATATCCCAGCAGATAATACAGCAAACTAGGATTTGCATCCAAGTCAGTCTAACCTGCATGAGATAAGTAAGCTATGTAATTGACTGTATCATTCTCTATGTTGCTTTTACTATTACTTAATATATATCAGAATCTGGCAGATTAGTGTTTCAGTTTGAGAACTGACAACCTTTCACCTTAACATAAAATCAGCCAAATGCATAGAGACCAAGGTGGTGTTACAGCACGTAAGATGTCTTCATAGAGGCAAATTTACTAAGGTAAATTTTAGGTAGTGGTACAATACCTAATGAGGAGGAGAATGAACACAGAATTGTCAGAATCATCTCAAGCAGTTTCCTGATCACAGTCAGATCCAGTATGTTTTTAATCCCCTTCTTTCTTTTGTCCATGTACTTATTTGTGGAAAGTTTTGATATATCTACCCTAGCAGTGATGTGTAAGTTCATGATCAATGTGAAGCTGCATGATCTTTCATTCCCATAGTGCCCTATAGTTTAAGCACCCCTCTCTGTCCTTTGTGTCACACCCTACAGTTAACAGACTTACCTTATTTTCTTGAGATTAATAAAATAGTAGTGAAGATGCTTGCACTGAGTTGACCTTGGCTGGCTGCCAGATGTTCACTGAGATGCTCTCACTCTCTCTCTTCAAGAGGACAGGAGAAGTAAATAAAATTTAAAAGCTCATGAGATGAGATAAAGACAAGGAAGCTACATGACTATTACTATCACAGGTAAATCAGGCTCTGAAAAAATGAAAACGTTTTACACCCACCTATGTTATATCAGGTTCAACTTTACTCCTTCATTCCCAACTCATCTATTTCCTTCCCCGCTGGCAGCATGGGGGAGATGTGGAATGGGGGTTGCAGTCAGTTTATAACAGCTCTTTTCTACTCTTCCCTCCTCACACTTCTCCCCTGCTCCAGCATGGGTGCTTCCATGGTCTGAAGTCCTTCAGGATCAACCTGTTCCAGGGGAGGCTCTCTAACGGCCAGAGATCTTTCAGAGAGTATCCATCTGCTCTGACATGAGGTAGTCCATGGGCTGCAGTGTTGATATCTTCTCTGGTGTAGTCATCCATGAACTGCAGAGAAATACCTGCTACACATTGTTCTCTTCTGTGGGCTGCAGGGAAGTCTCAACTTCAGTGCCTCCACTCATGCTTCACTGACCTTTGTGTTCCCAGTGCTTTTTCTCATTCTTTTTGTACCACCCTCCTCCTCTGTAAAATACTTTATCACAGAAGTGCCCCTGTCTTGTCCAAGGGGCTCAGCTGTACCCTGTGGTGAGTCTAGTGCAACCAGCTGAAACTTGGTGTGTCCAGTTGCAGCCTCTCCTCACAGAGGCTACCTTGCAGCCCCCTCACTACCAAACCTCTCCACAGACACCCAACATACTGCTGTAGGCCAAAATCAAGACTGAAGTCGTTGTCATAGGCTCTGTATAAATACTATGCAGTATTGTATACACCATGGAGACTTTATATTCCATAGTTCATGCTAGAAAAAAAGAAGCAAAACGCTAAAAACTTTATTTAGGCATTTCCCCCAGATTGAGATTTTATGACAGGGAAAGGCCAATGATGGCAGACTGCCCAAGGCAGATGTTGGAAGAATCTTGTTGAAGGTCACAAAAGATTAATTCCTTGAACAGGTTATCTAGAGGTGATACTCAGCTGTTATTAAAATAGCTGTAGACTGAGAAACTGTATAAATACAGAGTTATATTATTTACTGAGAAAAACAGTTTTGAAAAAAATTGGATCCTAAGTGATCTCCTTCATGTTTGCAGATAAAATCTTGAGTATAAAAAGCACAAATTTGAATCCCAAAAATTTGTAAGCAACAGAAAAAACCCAAACACATACCTGACATTCTAAAAAATGTATTTCCTTTGGCAGTGGTAAATTTGGTACCGGTAGCATACGCATAAATATGCTGAAAGAAGAGAATTTCCTTGAAAGTATCAGTCAAGTATTCCTGCTATAGTAGCAGACAGATTAATGTAAACAAGATAAACACTATCATCACCTAAAAAAAGAGAGGAAACTCCTAAAAATTTTGCTTGTGAAACCTAAGTTTTTAGGGTCTGTAGATCATATGTCAGCCTTTGAGAAATGTAAAGTTTGTAGGAGAGAGTTAATGTTGAGTGTAAATGGTGTTGATGCTACAGGGAAAATCTGTCAACCGGAGAAAGAATTCTATTTGGAGTGACTTCTGTCCTCTTGGGTTCCATGAGACCCAGTTCAGCACTCTGGTTTTGTTTAGCAAAGCAATTAAGCACATGCTTAATTCACACTGATTACATCTGTAAGCAGTTAAAGTGCTAATAATTAAACATGAACTCTAGCCCTTTGCTGAACATGGACAGATTTAAGTGTGTACCTCTCTATCTGCAGCACAAATGCAGAGTTGTTGCAAGGAGACATCTCTGTATCCCAAATAAAGACAAGGGATATAGCCCATCTGATTAGCATCTCTCCTAACACTCTTTGACCACGTATTAGAAGTTTTTCTCCCTTCAGCTTTTACATATTGATATCCATATATATTTCAAGACCCTCCACTAAGGATGATAACTAGTATTCAATACAGGGCTTTTTACAAAATAAAAATATGATTTTCAGTCCTTTGAGTTTTGTCTTTATTGCCAAAGATTTTGCGTACCAGAAAATTGATTCTTGTCTGTGTACCGTTTGATCTCCATCATCCCAGACTGTATGGGGCTGGTGTATTCCAGGGGTGGAACTGAGCTGGTGCCCCTGGAGCCAGGCTGAGAAGCTTTGCAACACACTTCCCTATGCATCTGGTTCCTGAAGGGCTTATGAGATTTGATAGTGTACCACAAAACTGGATAGATGAAGACTGTCATGACCATGTAGTGCTCTGCCTGAGCAAATGAGTCTTCCCAGAATGGATCATGCCAAGAGCTGGTTTTCTCTGGTGCCAATTCAAGTTTGACAGGGTTTATTAGCTTAGGATCAAGGCCATGGTAAAAGAGCTATTTTGCTTTAGCTTGAATTTTCAGTTTGGGGATTGTGCATGATTGAATAAATCCTATAGAACTGAGCATGTTCCTCATAATGCCAGCTTGGCTGTCTGTACCCATTGTATATTGCTTTGTTATGCTTTGTTTTGAAGCTTAATAATCACCATTTTAAAGGGACAATTGCATTTCATTGCCTATAGCTCGCACAGTTTTTATTCTGATAAAGCAGAAACAAGAAACTGCTTATAAGAAAATAAACACTTACTGGTAGCAAATGGCTTTAATTCACTGGATTTTTCCTTTTTTTTTTTTTCTTTTTTCTTTTTGTTTTCCCTTGCAGTGAATCAGGACGAGAGAAGCTGAACACTGTTATTGCTAGATAGTCTAAAATGTGAAGTAAGTAGATAGCTACTTTCTCTTGCACAGTCAAAGCTGTGTGTAGCGGTTTTAGTTCTTATCTTTAATCTGCCATTATGTATATAGACTTTGAATTTACTTAATCACTAATTCCATCAATGCATCTTCTGACATGAGTTACTACTTATTAGTGTTTACTTCAGGTAGAGCATTAACATAAATCAGCATGGAAAGCCAAGAGTCAAATAATCGTATTTCATAGTGAATAAATTGCTTTATTTTTTTGTCGTTATATTTCTATGTAAAATCAAATCTTCTTCCAGAATCACTATTTTGTTGAACATGCTTATTGTACTTAAAAGATTTCCTAGAATCATTCTTTGTTAAAGTAGTTTGCTGTACAGTATTTTCTTTAAATACAAAAACTTTGGTGTGAATGCAGTGAAAAAGCGTTATTTTCTAGTTCTGACCGTATCTCTAACAATTGGAGATTTGTAGCATTAATATGAATGATTAAAGACATAAAATTTGTCTGCCTTTCACATCCTGCAGTATCAGCTTAAAATGCACTCTTTCAGAAAATAACCATGACAGTAAATTCATCTGTAGGAAAGGATAAAGAACACAAAGAAAAGATGTAAAAAACAGATGTGAATATCTGTGAAAGACAGTATGAATTTGTTTAAAATGACTGTTCATAAAAACACTGTGCTTTCTGTCCCTCATTCTGGGAAGCAGAAAGCAAGACACTGAACACTAATAGTGGCACTCCCATGGTGAAGTACCAAACAGCAGGTACAATATTTCACATTCAAATTGATCTATGTAAAGAAGAGGTAAAAGAAGTGTCAATTACAAAAAAACTTAATTTCTACTAGGAAGAAAATATATTACTTATTTATTGGCTTTAGTGTTTTTAATTTCCATCAGATATTTATTTTTCACCTGATTTACTCTCACAGAACGTAGCGAGCGACATTTGCCACTTGACAATCTGAGAAATCTTTGTCTGCGTATCTTTTTGAGGTTTTCACACACTACAGGTAGAGAGTCCACAGAAAGTATGAGCAACTGAAAAAGTAATAACAGCCTCTATGATGTGTGGATGTAAATACACTTTTCAAAACTGATAGAAGTCACTCTACAAAATTCTCCACTTCTACAAGCTTCTAGTTCCCATAGGCTTCAGTTCTTCATGAACTGATCCAGTATGGATCCCTTCTGTGAGGTTCAGTTCTCCCACTGATGAACTGCTCCAGTGCAGAACCTCCTCAGAGTAACAGCCTTCTTTGGGTGCAGCCACCTGCTCCAATGTGAAGTCCTCCGTGGGCTACTGGAGGACATCTGCTTCACTGTTGATCTCAATGGGCTGCAGAGCATCAGCCTGCTGTCTCACTGTGGTCTGAGGGGTAATCTTTACTTTGGTACACCTCCTACCCTCTTTCCTCACTGACCTTGGAGTTCTCATAGATGCTCCTCTCACATCCCATTCCTCTCCAAGAACAACAGAAGTTGCCCAGCATACTTTTCCTCTCTCAGATATGTTATCACAGAGATTCTTCCACCGTCACTAATTGGTTCAGCCCTGGCCAGAGGTGGGTCCAACTTTGAGCCAGGGGAGCTTCTAGAAAGTTTGTACAGGAGCCACCCCTGTAACCCATACCCTGCTACCAAAACCCTACCAGATGCAAACCCAACACAGAGTTTCAAGACACAGACTTAAACACTTCAGTGTTCATCTTTAACTTTTCAATTATACGGTTAACACTTCCCTATTGGACATTTGAAGATTGTGCATTATATAAGAAGGCAAACAAATTACTTCGCCTCTTCTGTTTTAATTCTTTATTTAAAGTAGGTTATGGTTGTGGGTTTTTTAAATTATGTAATGATACAGGGAAGATTCCCTCTAACTGTTTTATCATTTTTTTGTTTTGGTTTGTTTGGTTTTTTTTCAATTGGAAACTAGTGCATGGTAACAATTAGCTACATGTCTTACTTTTCTTGTCCAGTGCTTAACCTCTCATCCTACAGACAGTCCCATGAGCATTCTGGAGGTGCAGAAGATAGGATGGAGGGCAGAAGATAGGCAGGACCCTTCTGCAAAATCATTGCATCATAGGATCTGGTACACACATGCTACAGTGTGCTAATAAGGATTTTTCAGACTGGCCTGAGCTTCCATTAGTAAATTTTCAGCTGTTTAAGAAGGATTGATTTCCAATGGGAGACTTAAGACAGCCCTGGCAGTTTCACCTCTAACCCAAGCAGCAATAACCTCCAAGAGTTAAAGAAGCATGATTAGGATTCAGCTGAGGCGAAGTTAGTGCCCTTGTGCCCAGAAACAATTTTTGCCTCAGATGACCCTACAAAACTCATTTGTACTGTTTATCCACTTGACAAGTACATTTCTTTAGCCCACCTATTCTCATATTGCTGCCAAGAGTATTGAAAAAAAAATGTCCTTTTTTTGGTACCTATTTTATTAGTCTTTTTTTTCTACAGAAAAGAAGCTTAAAAGATCACATGATCTGTGACTTGTGTTCATCCTCCTCTAATAATCTATTGTTTTATTTATAAGAAATTGTTTGGAGGCCTGCATGTCTTCCAGATAATTGCACCCTGAAAGTGTTAGTAAAAAAAAAGAGAAATAAACCCAGCAAAACACCTATAGGGCTTCTGTCAGGGAGGTTGGAGTAAGAATATTCACAGCTCCTTCTTTAACAACTTCTGATGCCAATCTGCTAATTTCTACAGCTCACAATTCACCATCAAATTGTTATGCTGAAGCAGGTAGTAGGTGTAAGGCAGATAGAAAGGAAATATTCAGTATGTCAGTTAAAAAGTCAATCAGATAAGCTAAAAGTCCACAAAAATCTACCTCTATTAATATCAAGATTTATTAGCCTACTGACTTTAAAAGGTATTATTTTTCTGAAGGAATACAGAGACACAGAGGACTTAGAAGCAGTTTGCACAAGTAAACTCAGTAAGGACCAATTTATTCAGCCCTTAAGCTGCTAAAATGCCGTCCATGTTTTGGACTCTAGTTAGGCACCTGAAAGGCTTCCTCTTTCATCCCATACATTAGCATTGAGGGTCTTTCCTCTGAGTTTTTATTTAATAACACTACAGAGGTGTATCAAGACCAGATACTTTTGTGGCCAAAAAAACAGGTCCTATTTCTTATTTGATAGCTGATGAATAAGAGTAATTATAACAATGTTAGGCACTTGAAGCCATTTCCTGTACAGTCTGATATGGCCACATGCTTATAAGTTAGATCCAATAATAAAAAATAGATCTCTCTTGTTTTATTAATAAAAACCAGTCCTTCCATTTATTATACATGAAAACTGTGCTGGAATATCTAGTTAGGACAGGGACTGCTTTGTTGCACCCTGCTACAGGAAATTTAATTGATGGAGAACCTGTTTCTGAAAACTGGGCAAAATCATGAACTTACTGAACTACTCCAAAGTTATGGGCATTAAATACCCTAGAATTGGACCAGAGTTATTTCTCTGAATGAATGGCAATTAGGCTGAATGTATCAGACTGAGTGTAATGGTCTTACCAGCTTCACATGTTCACTAGAAACCGTCTCAACAGCCTGCGTTAGATCACCAGTACTAAATCAATCTCGATTTAAAAATATACAATTCTGCTTTATCCTTAAAAGATCAGTTGATGGAAAGAGTAAAGTCAAACGAAAAAGTGATAAGGAATCTATCTTTGGAAAGCAACTCTGGATTATGCCTTTTATTTTTGAGCTATGCCCTTAGTGTGAAATTCTGTAACCATTTTACCCAAGGTGGTCTATGATAAGAGAGAGTAAGTGCTGTTATACTCTTGCCTATGAAAGTCCTGGAAACAAGAAAGCGTTCTGTGGTGTTAGACTTTTTGCATTATGCAAAGACAAGTAGCTCTTCTACAAGATAGTTCTTTGCACATACAAAATTTTTAAATTACTTTAATGTCTTTAATTTAAATACATTTGGCCTCAATCACCTCTTAGGTACATCCAGTAAAATCATCTCTTATTATGTCAGTGGTGAATTTAACTGTGAGCCAAGGAACAACTGGGCTTACTTTTAAGGAATATTCAAACTGGGACATGCAGAGAAAAGGTACATAAAGAAGAAGAAACAAATGCAAATTGCTTATATAAAAGGTAAAAGTAACAAAACCAGTTTATAACTCATATAGCTGTGGTTCATTGTAGCACATTTTTGTCAGTAAATGTCTTATGGTAGAGATTATTAGGAGAGGTAGGATGGGGATATTTGTTGCTGTTTTCTTTAAGTTGCCTGATGTCTACGAATCCTGAGTCCTAAGCTGCTGTTTAGCCCATCTCCGAACCACCTTCCTCCTGTGCAGTATATCAGGGGAAGAAAAAACCTCTTGTGTCAGTTCAGCTTCCCTAGTCAGTCTTGTTTACCAGAAATCCTGGTTGCAAGGGAACCCCAGTGCCTTATTATTTCCTAAAGCTGGACACAGGAAATGTATATTACCACTTGTTTATCTGCATTGGGAGAGTGGAGACAAAAGGTTACCCTCAAGTTGATCATAGAGCAGTAAGACAGAAAACAACATATTAATGCTTGCTTATAGTCAAATAGTAGCTATAGCAAAATCTGATGCAAAAAAAAAAGGTAGATTTTTGGCACGTGTAGCGGTTTAGGGTCAGGGCAGCCCTAAAACCTATAACAGATGCTCTCCCCGCTCCCTCCCCAAAGGAGAAGAGGAAAGGAATAAGAGAGAGAGACTTATTGATCAGAAAAGGAAACTAGAACAGCTTTAGTGAAAAGCAAAATAATAAGAAGAATAAAATGGAATATATACAAATGTATACAAAACCAGTATTGAACCCAACCACCCCTGATGTCAACTACATCACTTTCACCACTGATGTTGTGGAGCAGGCACTGGGAAAGTCCCAGACAAGGCCCAGCAGCAGATGGGAACTGTGTTCAGGAGCTGGATTCTGGCACTGGATTTAGAAACACTCAGATCAGGACCTAAGGCAGAACGAACAGAGTCCTTCTTGGA
>VWZK01016737.1:233242-334649 GCA_013396935.1 Baryphthengus martii | reverse complement strand
ATCACCTGCCTCATCTGCCTGGACCAGGTCGAGGACGGCAAGTCCTACAGCACCAGGGTGTGCCTGGTGTGCGACCTGGTGAAGTGAGGACCGCGTATGGGAGGGACAGGGCTGGTACGGGGCTGCTGGGGGAGCAGGGGTACGCCACACGTCAGGATCCTGGGACTGTGCTGCGAGTTCACCCGCATCTTCCTTCTCCCTCACCCACATCCTACTTCTCCTTAAGAGTCACCAGAGGAGCGTTTGGAAGGGAGGGCCCAGCCTTGCTGGGACACAGATGACAAGTGCTCCCTGTTGATGTGCACCATGTCAGACAGGCAACCTTCAGGTTGATGGAGCCGGGTGAGAGCAAAGCATCCCTCCTGCAGCCTGGCCAAGGGGTCACTGGGGCAGTCAGCGTGGGGCCAAGGGCACTGGCAGGGGGAGGCAGGAGTTCCCTACTCAAGCGCCCCAGGGCATGGTCCACGCTCTCCTCAGCCATGGGGGCCCAGGCTGGGCAGGGGGCACTTGCAGGGCCCCCTGTGCCTGCCATGCCACCTTTCTCTGCAAGGCCTTCAGCCGTGCCTGGGGGCTGCTCTCTCCCGTGGCCCTCTGCTCTCTCCCCTCTAGCACACATGCTGTGCCACCAGCCAGAGGCCCAGGCAGGTGCCAGCCCACTCCCGCCTGCCACATCAGGCCCAACAACCTTACAGGTGGCCCAGCCACCGCCGCAGGACCTGACGTGGTCATTGCCAGGTGCTAGCCCCGGACCCCCTCCACCAGCTCAGTCAGGTTGGTTATTTATCTCTGCTATCTCCCCTCCTCAGCAGCACCACAGCAGCACCATGGCAGCACCCAGCACTCCTCACCTCACCCAGCCCTTTCCTCTTTCCCCCAGGTCCTTCTGCTGGGAGCAGGCTGTGGAGATGGCTCCACAGGAGGACATCACCTGCCTCATCTGCCTGGACCTGGTTGAGGACAGAAAGTCCTTCCGCACCAGGGTATGCTTGGTGTGTGACCTGGTGAGGTGAGGACAGCGTATGGGAAGGACATGGCTGGTGCGAGGCTGCTGAGGGAGGAGAGAGACCCCACACATCAAGGTCTGAGAGTGTGCTGCAAGTTCACCCACATCTTGCTTCTTCCTCACCTGCATCCTGCTTCTCCTTGGAGTCAGCAGAGGAGCACTTGGAAGGGAGGGCCCAGCCCTGGTGGGACTTGGACTTCAAGTGCTCCCTGTTGATGTGCACCATGTCAGACAGGCAGGAGAAGACCTTCAGGTTGATGGAGCTGGGTGAGAGCAAAGCATTCCTTCTGCAGCCTGGCCAAGGGGTCACTGGGGCGGTCAGTGTGGGGCCAAGGGCACTAGCAGGGGGAAGCAGGAGCTTCACACCCAAGTGCCCCAGGGCATGGTCCACGCTCTCCTCAGCCATGGGGGCCCAGGTTGGGCAGGGGGCACCTGCAGGGCCCCTTGTGCCTGCCATGCCCCCTTCCTTTGCAAGGCCTTCAGCCATGCCTGGGGGCTGCTCGCTCCCGGGGCACTCTGCTCTCTCCCCTCTAGCACACATGCTGTGCAGGACACAGGCTGACCTGAAGTTCTGCAGGCACAGAATCAAGCTGCTGGTGTTCTGTGCACAGAGGTTTTACCTGGTGAGTTCCTGGGCGATCCCTCCCACTTTCCAACAGGCAGTCCCTGTTTCACTCTTCCCCACTAGCTCCTTCTCTCTTCTTTTCTGTAATATTTTGCCAGCCAGCTCTCTGAGCATCCCATCAAGAAAGCAAGGTTGGTCAGATATTTCCAGGAGGATACCAGCCGTGCCATCGAGGGGGCAGTGTGGAAGGTGAGGACCTGACAAGAAGAGGGAGATGTGTGTCAGGAGAGGTTTGTGGGAGCTTAAGCCAGACCCCAAGAAAGAAATCCCAACCCTTCCAACCAGCCCTGGGGCAAAAGTCTTGCTCCCGTCATCTCCACAGAGGCTCCAGCACAGGAGCCTTGTCTACCAGGCAGATCTGTGGGGACTGACCCAGCAGCCATGTCCCGTGCCCTGCCCAGCACTGTGGGGCTGGCTGCGGAGGCCCTGAGGCTGGCGCTGATGGGGCTGCTGTGACCTTTCCAGGGCTGCTGTGTGTGCGGTAAGAGCGGGGCTGCCATCACCTGCTGGGAGAGGCGCTGTGAATGCAGCTTCCATCTCCCCTGTGCCATGGAGGGTTGGTGCATCACCCAGTATGTTCATACAGGTACCACCTCTGCTCTCCTCACCAGCATCAGCAGGGAAGGACCTGGCACTTCCCACCTCACCCATCCCTTCTCTCTTCCCCCAGCGCCTTCTGCTGGGAGCACCACCCAGAATAGGCTGTGGAAATGGTTCTGTAGGAGAACATCACCTACCTCATATGCCTGGACCTGGTTGAGGACCTGGTTGGGGGCCATGGCCTTGACCTTCCTGCTTTCCCTCCCAGCCTCCAGTGCCAGCTCGGAGCTCACCAGTCCCAGCCCGGCAGCATCAGCATCCTCCTGTGTCTCTCCAGCTCTTGAGGGAAGCAGCTGTTCCGGCTCCCCTGGGCTCAGACGCCTGGCATCCCAGAAATCCCACTCGTGAGTGTGACAAGCAAATCATTCATCTCCTGGTGTTTGTGTAATCAAAGCATTCACAAGAAATTTTCCCTGACTTCCTTTTCCAACCTAGCTCACAGCTTTGGTCAACAGAAAGTGCAGAACTATTTCTTTATGGGGCTGAACTCTTCTGAAAGTCTGCATACTCCACCCTTGCACCACGGAGAGCCAGCGTGATGAACCTGCGGTTATCTGACCATTTGCACTGTTAGAGGAGGACAAACGTCAATATAGGATCACTTTGTTCAGGGTCTTGTCCAGTTGTGCTCTGGCAGTCTCCAGAGATGGCCATGTCACAACCCATGTAGTCTGTCCTGGTGTTTAACCCTCCTCCAGGTGAATGGAGCTTTTCCCAGGTTCCCCAGCAGGTACATTGCTGTTTCTGCCATGCTTCTTCAGGGAATGGTGGCATGTCCTGTTGCAAGGTTCAAGATGGAGAACCAGGCACGGAGGAAGGCGGCCAAATCTGATAAGATCTAATGCTGGCAGCCTGCCTTTGTGTTCTTCACAAATTTGATGAACACTCAGTCCAAGACCAAAAAGTGACAGTGGTGAATATGAGGAGAAATAAGATAATGGAAAACATTTTTTAAAAGTAAAAGTGGAGCTATCTGGGAAAGGAAAAAAATATTTTTTAGTTAAAAAGAGCAATTTCATAAATTATTCCAATAACATTCCTATAAAAGCCATCAGAGTAGTATCAGTAATATGCACATTTTATGAAGCAGGTGCTACTGAAATGATACCATAAATTGAACAGAAAGAGTCAAATCATTTGGCAAGTGATTAAAGGATTGCAATTTATTATACTTTTAATGTAATATTTTTGTGGGATATGAATAAGTTTTACAACATGTAATATAGCAATTTCACTCCTTGTGATCAATACCAACTTAACTGTAATAGCCTGTTCTAAGATTTATTATCATTTTTTGCATCTCATACATAGATAAAGGTAGTTATGGGAAGAAAAATGGAATTGACTTGTTTTTTAAAAAATTACGAGATTTTACTGAATGCTGGTCCAATATGCTTTACATTTCCACCTAAGATCTACCTCTAGTGTTTCTTCTCTTGTTCCACTGAAGTAAAAGCAAAATTAAGATTAACTTCAATGGAATACTTCATGAATTTGTACCCTAGGGTCTGATTTGTAACATTTTGTGCCCTTAATGCTACAAATATAGCTAGATAGGTAGACAGAGATAGATATTAAATAAATAAATAAAATATCCCTGTTACATTAACTTTCATTCTCGATCCATTTTTTTCTAGTATTCCACATTTGTATTCAGTCTTACCTCTTACATTCATCGTAAACACTGAAAGTACACCACCTGAAACAAAAGTACAGCCTTGAAAAGAATTGAACACATCTGTCAAAGATTTAACATCCTTTATTATCATTAGTGTCAGTATAATTTGAAGATGTTGAATATCTCACACAATCAAGCTGTAATGTGGGATTGGATTGCCACCTTTACTTCTTGTGATTAATATCGTGCTCTACAGAGAGTTTTGGTGATTGATATCAGCCCATTTAATCAGAAAATGAGGGTGACAACTCATAGTAATCAATTCTAGAAAAAAAACTTTCAGAAGGAAGGCTGGTAGAGCAAGCTCACGGTGCAATGCTTTGTTCCATCTTTTTTTCTTTTTTTTTTTTTAATGTAATACCAAGTTTTAAAATCCAGCTGTGTTTTTATTAAAGAACCTGCCTATCATACATGTTGCACTAGTGTTTTGTACTATCTGAGCACCCTTTTCGTTCACAGAAAAAACAATCCTGACCAAAGATACTGATTCTTACATCTTACAGTTTTTCAGTGAAGCTCAAAAAGGAGCTTTTTAAACATGATCAACTGGATGATCCTGGACATCTATTTTAAAATAATCTTTATTTTTCATCTCTAATGACCACATTATATCTATGCAAGTGTACAGAACAAATTATCATCATCAAATCTCTTCAGAGGGACTGCCTGTTCTCCAAGACAACTAGTAAGGCTGCAGGGTATTGATTTCCTGAGGTACCAGCAAATATCTTCAAAAAGCTAAGGAAGTATCTAAGAATCCCAGAGTCTAGGAATAGGCAAAGGTTGTGTCACCTTAGCCCTTGCTAACTGAAAACAGAACTAAATTTGTCTTGAGACTGTGAAAGGCATTAACAGCACCACCATATCCACTCCTGATTTAGGAGGCTAGTTGGTGTAGACAGTGGAGATAGGTAAGTCCTTCAAAGGTCATTCAGAGTGTGCACTCAAATATTCACTGTATTCAAACTTGGTATCTGCATTAGCCAACTAATTGCCTAGACTCCCTCTGCAGTCATTTTAAAGGAATAAGCACATAAACAGGGAATATTAAGCAGCCCCACATTAAGTTGTTCCCAATCACTCTCCCTCTCTTTCTCTGGCATATTATGAAGAATGGTCTCCTATAATCGAGGCACAAACTCCTGCAGAAGAATAATCTTTCCCCACTTTGTTGAATTCTTCATCATTTTTTTATTGGCAGCCTGGACCTAGATAGATTCCACCTATCTATCACAAAGTCACTATACTACCCTTTTATAATGGGAATATACCTATTTCAGAAAAGTCATTTTGGTTTTGAAAATAAACAGAGCTGTCAGATCCTAGTGGGCTTAAGTACACATTTCAACGTTCCTGAATATGAACTTTGGAACTAAGCATACAAAATCAGATTTTAGCAACTGAGTAGTGAATAGTAAAATGCTTTTCTAGTATGCTGTCTTTCTGTATGTGATATGTTAAGAATTTTTAAGGCTTTTCCTTCAAGAAAAGATTAAAAACCACTGATTAGCTTCACATTACCAAATCTACAAATAGATACATCTTTTTAAAAGAAATTATCACTATTCTAGCAAATGGAACTCAGAAAATGCACTAGGCATAATATACAGAAAATATCACTTAGCTGTTGTGGTGAACTTTTTGAAACAGAATTCAAAGTGCTTTGTAGGAAAGAGAAGTCTCAAGTGTCATTACTCATACAGAGTGCTGAAATGGAAGTATACAGACATAAGGTGACAATTTCCAAGAAAAAGTAAACATAAATGATGCTGCAAATGCTATCTCAACTCTCTATGCAATGAATTGTCTACCTCTTTCCTTGATTTGTATTGCCTTCTTGGTAACAAACATATACATAAAGCATACATATGAACCTTGTGCTAGGTTTCCCTCCTTTACCAGTGCTTGTCTTCTCTGACTTAATTAGTTCTTTATTTTTGTTAATAAGACACAGTATAGCTGACAGGATAAATCACCACAACAGCTCAAGATCCCCATGAAGTTTTCTAGAACTTAAAGTCATAGCATCTGGAAATAAAGCAAACAAGGAAGGGAAAATAAGAACAGAATGGGGAGGGAGACAGAGACAGAGAGAGAGAAACAAAAAAGCAAGGCCACAGATCCTAAATTTGATGACGTTTTATCCCATTTCCAATTTCCACACCTTGAACCAACCTCTGCTCAAATACAACCTGATGTTGTGCTTATTGCTACAGACTACATTTAATGAAATCTTTGAATTTTGTAGCTATGCAGGGATTCTAAGTGCTTCAGTCCTTGAGAAAATAATTTGAAAAGCCATTAACAAAAATGTACTTGAAAAAAGCACTACACTGGTTGGATTTCTTACTTCTCTGCTTATTGTTTACACCCATTCTCATTAGAGTTAAGCTCAGTTAGACAGTGGTATTGTTTTATGGTATGTGACTAGTGTAGATATATTACTTGCATTTTTATTCTGTATTTAAACTATACTAACCATTTGGCATCTCAAAGGTACCTGAGAGGTGCACAGAGTAAATGACCAGAATAACATATTTGTAATATATTCAATAGAAGTGTTTGCAATAAGGCAATTTCTAATATCATACTATTTGGCAATCTTAATGGTTTCCTTTTTTTTTGTCAGTGTGCTATCACCTAATTAACACAAACATTTACAAGAGAGACTATTGAACACATATATACACAAATGCATATTCTAAGTGCCTCTTCGCAATTGTAAATTTGCTTGTAAAAACTGTCATTACAAATTGTACAGTGTCTCTCTGTTTAAGTCCTGTGGTATATTTCTTGTTTAATTAGATGATTCCTATAACTAAATTGCTCATCACAAGTAGTTATCCACATTACATTCACTTTTCTTCTCAACTCCACTTATGAGAGTTAAAAAGTATTCCCCCTTGACCAAACCTCCTCAGCTTCACGGGAGGAGCAAAAAAGCATTAAGTGAATTCAAAGCTTGTGGGAATGGAAAAAGGCTCCTCACTCTACATCTTGGAGGAATCACTGTCATGTCAGGAAAAAACCCCAGTATTTTGCAGAGTTTGGAGCTGTAGTCACTTCAGCTGAAAAGCACAGAGAAACCTCAAGTTTTTAATATAATAATGACAGAGGAAGATTCTTTCAGTGTTTATACTGAAGAAAGGCTTAAAGCTTACTGAGCATATATATTTAATTGTCCTTGTAATATTTCTTAAAAGAAAACGGACCTTTAGTTTGTGGATTCACAGATCCAGAGAGTCCAGTCATAAAACTAGAAACTTTTCCCATGGGAATATATACAGGAAGAAAGCTCAGGTGGAACACTCTCATTTGAGGTTTATTACAGTGAGAAAATGTGAAATACTAGGAAGGATAGGGTGAAGGAGAGCACTGTTTTTCGCCTTTAGTCATTCTTGATACATAGTTTTTATTACTTGCCTAACTGCAAAATTACTACAAACATTTTTTTTTCCTGTATTTTATGGCAAGCTTTTGTCTAAAATCAAACCATTATTTGTTATTTTTTTTTAACTTCAAGGGGCAACAAACTAAAAACAGAAGTAGTACTGGTTCCAGAGGGTCTATTCCTTATTCCAAAAGGCCTATTCCACTGTTTTTCTACAGATGAAAGAATTTTGTCAGAAAAAAACCAACATGGTTTCAATGCACCCTTCCCCTTCATTTAAAAGTTTGTATAAAAAAATCCTGAAATCTAGAAAAAAGTGCACTTTGTGAGATAAACTGTCATATCACATAGGGATGAAAAAGCCTAATAGAGTATCTGTAGATTTTACCAGATGATTTTGATTTCTTATTGACATGAGCAGGACAACAATTATCCATCGGTTTACCTTAGTCAGTTCTGTTCTGTGAATCCCTCTCTAAACTTTCCATTTAGGAGGATGGACACTTGGTTGTAGAAGGCTACGAATTGTGGACACTGTCCTGCCAGCCTTATTCTAGTTATTGAAGAAAAAGCTTGCTTTTTTTTTTTTTCTTCCCCAAATGAATACCTTTAACAGCTTGCATTTAAATAGTTGCAAAAGTAGCACACTCATGATCTACGGATTTTACTGTCCAGATGGGATTATTACAATTCTGTATTTATAGGTCTCTCCCAGAATGCTGACCATAAATTGTAACCCATTTGGACTGCAAGAGTTTAGGTACATACTCAGAAGAAAAAAAAAAAAGAAAAAAAATTTTTTTCACCCTGGCTGCATTGCACTGCCTTCCTATTTGACAGCATATTGATTTTTCTTTCTTATTAACTGTCTATTATTGTTTATTAGGTAATGTTCCATCGTACTCAGCTGATAAATACTGTCTCTCCTGCCTCTTCATTATGATCCACTTTAGGCTATCACCTGTTTCCAACAGAATATTAGCATTTCATGGATTAAACCACTGAAATGATTGATGACAATAATAATTTCCAGTTGTACCATTTTCAAAAAGCAATGAGAAAAGCCCATGGCCCACTCTGTGATTATACATTAAGATAGTCTAGGCATATTCTAGACCATATATTACTTAAATATTCAGTAGTTTGTGTAGTCCTATTCCAGTAAATACAGAAAACTTGGGGAAATATTCTTCTTGTCAAGCATTTCTATTTCCTTTAAAATTTTACCTACTGAGGTTACTGGAGGCCTGTATTGTCCCTTTCTTTCCTGCACTAAAACATACAAGAGTAGAAATCACTGTGTGACAACCCAACCCTAAGAGTACAGATGATTTTTCTGTTAATAGTTAGATTTACAGTGCTATTCATCTGGCATTCTACTTCTAGTCATATTGTGAGATGGTACTAACCTTTGATTTAGCAAAATGCTTGGCCATTTATGTTTTGTTGGAAGTCTAACACAGTTTACAATGAAAGTGCTTAACTCAGGCACTTTTTTGAAATGTGAGAGGAAAGCACCTGGTTCGATCTTTAGTCTTAACTTTATACATGAAACAATTTACACATCATAAAACACAATTTACTAGTGCATCAGCTCCTACAGATAACTATGCTGGAATTGCATGCACTGTCATTAAAGATTTGTGTGACTGTCATACTGAGAAAAGATTTCTAGTCTCTTACTGCATATTCTAGAACTCTATGCAATATATTTCAAAGGAATCAGAATTTGTCAATGAAAACACTGACCATGCTGCTGAAGTTGGACAGTCTTTTATCTTTCAATACTTTTGTTGAAATCACTGTTTAAATCTTTATTTTTGTCTTTTTTTTCTGTAGAATGAAAGCTTATTCCCAGAACAAAATTAGGAGTGCTTCAAGCCTAGGCTTCAGAGAGGGTGATATCAGAAAATTTAATTTCCTAAAGCTATTTTAATGCCTATTAACATCTTTCATATAAAATTCTCAGAAAGTTTAAGAAAGATATGTATTAATTAAGTTCCACTATGCAAAGAGAACATGGAGTAGTGAAGGGCAAGATGCATACACTGTGTGTAAAGAAGCATAGATTTTCTGAATCACTCAATGATTCACAGTAGCTGAGGAGGCAGACTACAGAAATGCAGTGGATTGTTCATTGGATGGTAAGGACAGAGACAGAAGATGAGTTTTATTCTTTTGTTATTGAGCATGTAATCACAAGGTTTCCATTTTCCTGCAACAATTAATTTTTGCCACAGCTTTGCCAATTCCAACTCAAACATGACCCAGAGTTGTACTCCACTGGCCAGCCTGTAAAGGTTATATGCTAAAATGGCAGCTACATCATTTGCCAGCTGTTACTGTGACTACTGAATATGAGAAACACCAGCAAGCACCATCCATGTGCTGATAGCCCTCCAAGTTCTTTCATTTTAATTCACATGCTCAGAAAAGACAAATGTAGATTTTTTCCATTATTCACAGAGAAAAAACTTTATAGACTGGCCTATTTCAGCCTAAAAAAGCTCCAATGTCCACAAAAACCCACAACAAAGCAGACCTAAGATGGCCATGGTGGTTGTTTTGCACTCTGGGAATGGCTTCTGGATGTGCTGTTCTGGTGCCAGCTGCACTGAGGCAAGAGACTACTCAGCACCATGGGATCTTAGCCCTGCTGATCTTCTGGCAGAGCAGATTACTTGTGCTAATTTCATTGAAAAGCATTCCAGTTTAGTCAAATGAAAACAGCAGAACGTGCCACTCTGTGTGAGGTGAATTAGGTTGTATACACACACCCTCTCTACCAGCTATCAGGACCTTTCAAGTAGGAACAGACTCAGGAAGGACCAGGGGTGTTGTGGTTTAAGCCCACCCAGCTAGCACCAAGCATCATGAAACTGCTCGTTCCTACTCCTCTCTGGTGGGATGGTAAGGAGAAAATACAACAAACGGCTCGAGAGACAAAGGACAGGAAGGGCTCACTCACCAGTCATGGGCATGGGCATGTCTCCCGCCTCCTGTCCTTCCTCACTGGCTTTGGTGTCCACACGGTTGTCTCTCTCTTGTCCAACTGCAAAACAAAAGAGCTTTCAAAACAAAGGAACTCTACCAACAGGTCTTCCCCTCTTAAATATGTTGTCACAGAAGTTCTAATTGGCTTTGCCTTGACCAGAAGTAGGTCTGACTTGGAGCTGAGGGAGAGCTTCTTGAAGCTTCTTACAGGAGCCATGCTAGGAGCCCCCTCCATTCGTACCAAGCCCCTGTCAGTCACAAACCCAGCACAAGGCAGCAGCAACCGCTGTCACAGCTCACATAAGCCACTTGCCTACAATCTGAATTAAGAGCAGCATCTCCAGTGCAGATAATCAGAATTGCAATGGAAAGACAGTTTAGCCTTTGGTAGGTTTAGCTTAACTCTGTTTCCATGAGACCAACCAACTTCTGTGTTTTTGTTGGATTTTTTTTCCATAGAACTATTAATGTATGTTATATAGGGATTTAACTATACCAATACACTATGCCTTTCTTTCCAAATCAATGTTACTGTACAGACTTGAACTGCAAAAGCCAGCCCAGCCCAGATGACTTAGTTATTTCACTTCCTTTTGCTACAGTGACAAGGTCATAACCTCTGCTTCTGATTCTCTAAATGCTTATTTCCCCCAAATACTTGACATTCAAACATAAATAGATTAATACCTTTTTGGATTGCTAATCATTACAGGGTGGGAATGACATTCCATGCATTTGAGCTATTTACTTGCTTCATTGTGACTGACTGGAATGAACTTTTATATGTGCTATTTTAAATCTAGCATACAGTTTCTTTGAGAACATCGGTACTAATAAAACTCCACTGCTGAAACACTGTCCTAAACAAAATGCAAAGGAAGATATGTGCATATTCACAATAAATTTGTACAGATGAGACCAAATATATGCAGAAAGTGCTTCGTATTATTTATCCTATTCTACATCAGTCTCACTAGTGGAAAACCAACAAACTCTTATTTTTCTGCTTCTGATTTACATTGGTTTTATACTTATTCTGTCATACCTTGGGAGAGACACAACGGACTTAAAAGCAAGGAGTGATACTTTTGAAATCTGGACAGGTGTAGAATGTAAATGCATGATCACATTATGTCTTAGGAAAAAAAATGTGGAAATGTGGAAGTAACAACACTGAAGCTAGGTGATACAATAGAGCACACTCGAAACTTAGTAGAAAGATAGTTTTCTCAAAAAATGACCATGGTCTCTCTTTAGACATCAAACACTCCCCTTTGTGGAAAATACGGTTAAGAACTATTGCATCAGTTATAATAACCTAATTTCTTGGCATCACTTAAAGTGCAGATACCCTGATACTTTATAACTTGCACACAAGACAGGATGAGTACAGCTCACTACCTCTGGCATTCTCATCTACATGGAAACCACTGCTTTGTACTTCCATGTAATGAGAATCCAAGACTTTAGCACATGTATGCTATCTGTTAGACATTCCTGGAAAAATGAAAGATAATTTTACACTATATAAATGTTATTGATAGGTTCTCTATAACAAGCTGATTGCTTTCCTTCTTTCTCTGTCATAAAGAATAAAAAAACACATCTAGAAAGACTCAACTCCTCATCTAAACTAAAATGTGGGTAGAAACATGGCTTTATTCTTATGGGAAAGTCTTAGAATTTCTTAGAAAGCTGATAGGCTGGAGTTAGTTTCTGTAGGAATGTGACTTCAGGTCCCACCTTTGCCATAGTCTAAGTACAGCATGCAGCAGCTTGGTCAAGAAAGATGGAAAATACCCCCTCTTAAAATGCTTATCAATAGATGTCTATCTAATGATCTTTTCCTTAAGACATAAAAGGGAAAAGGCTGTTGTATTATTTTCCTGCTGTTTGTAACCACTCGCATGATGCAGAATTATAGTAATTTGGCTTCAATGGGATGGTATGTAAATCTCAGTATTTGTGAAATTGTAACAATAAATTCTCTGTAAATGCACACACACACACTTATAAAACAAAGTTAAAGGGCAATACCAACCTGTAAATTCTTTTCTTTGTTTTTCTCTTTCATTTCCAAAACATTGAATGTAGCAAAAGCATTTTCTAGGCACTGTCTCTGACTTCTCTAGTAGCAATTTCGAGATAGTAAAAATAGAATAATTCATTTTAAATTTAACTCCATTTGACTGAAAGAACATCACAATAAATATTAATTCCTTATTTTCATAATAAATCATACTGGGTACTTGACAATTGCAGTCAATATGACAGGTGTCACGACATTTCTGAAGTACTTCTAATTTTGCAAACTGATTTTAAATACACCTGTATTAGAGGTGATAACTGGGATCTCTAAAATCATAGACCCAGGCATAAAGCTGTGTTCATTTTAACTTTTTTTCATCACAGAGATTACATCATATCCAACTACATGTAACACCTGAAACAAAATGATTCTAGCAAATCAGAAGCAGCCTTTGGGTTTTTTTAAAATGTAAACCATCACTTCTCTTTGATATAAGTCACTCGCTAACATTTCAAAGACTTACAAGCAAGAAAATGCCATAGAGAAATCTGCAGCGTCTCTGCCTTTGAAGTACACGTGAGACCTGTTTTAAGCAATGAGAAACTGTGATTCAGGGGAAAAACGTTTCTAACGCTGCACACAGTCTGATTTTTAGTACTCTTCTGAACCACTCTTCGGAACCTTTTGAGGTTTTCCCATCTCTACTAATTATTTTCATTCTTTACTCTTATGTAGTTAATTTTTCTGTTCTAAATTATTTCAACTGAAGTATTAATTTTAGTTTCCTTGAAAGTCATGAACAGATTAATATTGTGAGCTAAAGATGGATATGAATGTAAAAATAGGACAGTAAAAAGAATGGAACCAGGTAAAAGCGCTTTACCACCTTCCTTGTCTATGAACTATTTTTAAGCAAATAGCTACTTATCAAGAAAGGATTTATTTGACTTATTCAGATACTACTACCTACAAAAAGGCTCATGGGTAGCTCTTGATTTCCAGTAATGTATCGATTCTGTGAATGCATTCTGGAAGTAATTTTGAGAATGGGTTTGGTTTGGGTTTATTACAAGCTTGTGAATTAGAAGCAGATTACTCCATTGTGAGATAAGTCATGTTGCACCTTTTTTTGACTTCTCAGTGAATGAAAACCAGAAATCTTTTTTTTCACCTCACACACACATGCAAGCAGTTTAAATTGTGTCAGTGGAATAATTATCGAGAGTAAACTTGATAGGGAAATAAATGCCCTCTGAACAAAAATATTTAAAAATTCAAGTCAGTATTTAGAGATAATATTTTCCACTATTCATTCAGGTCTTGTATCAAGTTGCAGTTTTCCAGTCTTCCCTGTGAGAAAACATTTACTGAAGTGCCTGCCATTCCCTGATGCTATTAGTGGGAGCCATTAAGTTGTTGTCCTTTTACAAAGGTGCTTTGATGGGAGTTTGCCTGTGGGATCATCTTCTCCATTTTTATGACCTGGTTAGAGGGATGCTTATTTTGTTTTTTTGACATATATCTATATTTTATTCCTACATTATTGGTTGACTTTTGGTTCAAGGGTCTTATGACTTCTACATATGACTGTTTCTGGCAAACAGCTGCCTCAATGTCTTAAAATTATTGCCTAGAATTTAGGAACTGCTGTAATAGATTAAATCAGTCATTCATCTAAGCAGGTCAGATCTGTTTGTCTCAATATTGCTGAAAGAAGTAGGTGTTCTAAACTCAAACAGTCTGTCATAACTAATGCTCTGCATAACGGGAACAGAAAAAAAAAAAAAAAAGAGCTTAAAACTATTGCCTTTCAGCCTCAAGATTAACTACTAACAACATTACTTTCAAAGTGCCTCTGTAAAGCACTGTGGCTTTATGGAACATGCACTTACTTCTTGGAGGGCTACTTCTTTAGTATTTGTTCTGATAATGATGTTCAAGGCACAAATGCTGTCACATCTTCAAGGAGCACCAGAGCATCCAAGGAACAGCTACAAGAGGATAATCACTTTATTTGTTACATTTAACAAAAGAACAGGAGAAATGAGAAGTAAAATGACAGAAAAGCGACCTTAGAACATTCAGTTCCCTGTAAATTTGAGAGAATAGTTTTTTTTCTTATTACCCAGGCTCTTTTTTGAAAAAAAATATTTATTTATTTATTTTTAAAATTCAAAGAGGTGGTATAGTGCCTATCTAAATTAAAAGTTGATGTGTTTGGCATCAAATCAAATAAAAAGCTGAAAAATACCCAGCACTAGATTGACTGTCACATTGTACTGAGACACTCTGCAGTCATGACTCTTATGGCTGAGGCCTAGTCGTTGGAAACCAGCCAGAGGAAACAGTCCAGTGTAACATGATGCAGTATATTCAGAACATTTCCTTTTTTTTTTTTCCTCCCCCCTTTTTTTATTTTCATGGATGTCAAGCTTATTTTTTAATACCAGGAAACTTTTATCAGTAATTAACAGATTATGCCGCTAGTTAAATTCACCACAGCGTTTGCTACACATTTTATTCTTGTATTACAGTGGATATGACTGGACTACAGGCCTTCACAGCTAGTGCACCTTTGCTCTTTGATGTATGATGCATTTTTTAGGAAATTATTTTTAAAGCTGTGGTGGCTTCTCATCCTTTTTGGAGGAAAAAAGGTTCACTGGAAGAAAAGATACTTTGAGGTTTATTTCACAGTCAGGAAATACGAACTGCATCTTGCTGTTGTGAGTTTTCCCATATCTCTCTCTCATACGCACATGTGACCTATTTACATTCAGAACATGACAAGCAAGCTAGGGATATGATTGCAACAAGGAAATGATTATATTCTAATGAAGCGCTATCATATTCCCACTGAAGCAGTGAAGAGACTCCCACTGGCATCAATAGGGATTGAGCTGGGTCCCCAGCAATCTTCTCTTCCCTTCATCCAGATCCAGCAAACAATGAAGTGGGGTGTCTGCAATTTAGATTCAGAAGAAAAAAATACTGTCCCAGATTCTACCTGCCTTGGGTACCAGCATGACATGGTAGGTTTAGGTCAGTTGCACTGATCTAACAACACTTACTGCAACCAAGCTCAAGATGCTTGAGGAAGATTAAGAAACGCAACTGGATTAAAGCAGTAATCAAAATGAGAGGTTTATTTTTGCATGTAAGAAGAGCACTTCATGTGCTGGAACCTCCCAAGAAAGAACAGAAAATCTTAGGTTGACCACTTATTTGGAGGCATAATGGATATCTGATATAGACCCCCTTAATTCATTTAATTCTCTTTTTCTGACCTAAGAATGAAGTGGAAAATACTTTTCTGATAAATGATGCAAACACAATTAGCTTCACTGTGATCTCCTATTATGTTACCATTACATTACTATTACTAGCTTGGCATACCTGATTCTGCTTCTACTGGTTTTATAGAGATCTTGATGGATATCCAGCGAATTGAGGTGCACTGGTTTAGGAACTCCACTCAATACAGAGAGACAGGTTCAGCATCTAAAAAAAGCACCAAGAACCAAAGTATTAACACAGTGTCAAGCTACATAACATGGAAATGCAATCTAGGCACTGATGCAAACATTGGAAAATGTGAATAGACAGCAAATTGCAATGACAACATGGATGCACAAAAGGAGAATCGTAAAAATGTGCCATTCAGGCACAAGCATTGCACCCTCATGAGTGAACCAGGTGGCGCACAAGACCAGAAGAGTTTGAAAATGCATCCACCAATAAGAGAAAGAACAAGATAAGCTGCCAAATTTTCATACACTGTGACATATTCTTTGCCACAGATACTTTACAGAGCTGATGAAGTGATCAACACCCTATATGTCAGACAGCAACTCCTCATACTCTGACCATTAAGTATATTATTCTGCAGTTCTGAAGAAGTTGCGTAAGTGAAGTAGATAAAAAAACTACTGTAACAAAATTTCTTTGACAGGCAGTAGGAGTGGAAGGATTTTAAACACAACTAGAGGAGGAAGTAGGATATGAAATCAAGATGACAGATAAGCTCTCAGGGACCATTTTTACTGAGGGCCTGTGGAGTCTCTGTACCCTTTGGCCCTGCTTAGGACTGTGTAAATTCCAAGGATGGAGAGCACATCCATCATTCACTCCACTATCATTTCTCTAAGATCTGTTAATAACCATGATCAAAAAATTATGAGGAATTATGAGTTTGCTGCCTCCTTTGTCATTCATAAACGGGTGATAGATTGTTAAAGACAACCACGGAATCCTGGCTATGGTTAATCCAGTCACCAACTGATGGCCACATGTACTAGGACATGAGTTCTCCAGGCCTGATGGTAGCACAGGACACAAAACCACCACAATTACAGATCTTCCTTTTTCAAATACATTTGGTATTGTAAATGAGTAGAGTGTTTTGCTGTTGTTGCCAGCCATGTAGTCCATTTTTAGAAGACAGTTGTTAATGACATGCATATCTTTAACTCCTTCAACTCAGTTCTGTCAACTACTAATTAAAGAGGGGAGGTTTGCAATACATGCATAAACACAAACTATGCAAATTGTCTCTAGTTTTCTTCATTATAACAGGAAATTAGGAACACAGCAATTCAGATTCATTTATAGATACAACATCAAAAATATTTCTTCCTTTGATGGTAGCAACAGTAGGCAGTTTCACTCCAGGCCTTGATTAGAGCTCATCTTATTAAATACAGAATCGGAACACATGAAACATCTATTCCAAGGACCAGGTAGTTTATAAACTAAAGAATAGATCCCCAAGGAAGAAAAATATATACTTCCACTGAAACAGTTGTGACCTGCAGATGTTTCAGTAATTTTCTTAAATTACAAAATCCTTTTCATTAATATGTCTGTGTAGAAAAAAAAAATAAATTAAAAAGTTAATTCTGTAAGCAACTATTTTAATCATTTTTGCTACTAATATGAGGAAACAATTTTGTAACCTGTTTCATGAATTTCACCTAGTAGACTGATCTGGGCTGTGAATATTGCAGTAGCAACATCTGTAGGGTGGGTGTTCCTTGCTGATATCTTCCCTAGATGGGCAGACATGTATTATTTTAAACCTATCACATCAGTTATTAACATTTCAGACGAGCTGTGATTTAACAATATGCTAGGTTAAACGAAAAATAGAGGTATTATCCTCCTACAGTTCCATATATCAGTAGTGTTCAAGAGAAGTAATACTCTACTGTCCTAAAAAAAGCAACTCTTCTTTGTGAAGAATGTTTATTTCCTCAAAAATAATGGAGGCTGGCAGAGCTCCTTCATCTGTGTATACATATACCTTCTTAGAGTAAGTATTACCTTCGGCGTTATTATGTTGGATAAGAGGATTTAGGGTTTTTTAATAAGATTTAGATGACAATGCTTGTGCTTATAATTTTTTATTTGTTTTAATGTATTTGAAAAACTGGGATATAATGTAACATCCTTGTATATAGACTGTAATTTGCAGAGTATGTGAATGCTCATTCTTTTTTTTTCCATGCTGACTTTCTGCCATGTCAAATAAGATTCCTACTCAGCCTTAAAGAAATAACATTATGTTATAAAAATCAGTTTGGACAACTCATCCGTTAAATAATCAGACTCATTATATTTACATTTAACAGTGAACATTTTACACTCATATACTTGTACAAATATTTGAAAGGTAGACTAGGCTTAATATCTGGTTTTCCTCACTATTTTACCATCTATAGTAATCTAGCTTCCACAGATGAAATGAAAAAATTAACAGACATGGAATCATGTCTATAAAAAAAAAAGGAATAAAATCAAAGCATAATTTTTTTAACTGATCCTTATAAGAAAATATCCTCTCACAAGAAACATATCAGGAATTTTATTTTCTGTAGTTCTTGTGGCTGTTGTTCACTATGATCAGCCAGCTTTAAACCTGCACTGGACTTCTGCAAAAACATTCAGTTTTTTTTCTGCATAAATGTAAAAGGAATAAAGAGGAAATTCCAAATCACACAAAAGAATACTGTTTATCTAATGAAGTTTTGCAGTGTAAAACTTGTTTTTTTTTTCTGAATTAAAAAAATTCCAGTATCTTTTCATGGCTGGCTGGTATGCATACAATGATCTCTTTTCAGAGGCTTGTACCCTTAAGTTACCCGGTAGCTCACACTGGCTTCAAACTAAAGCCTTCAAATACGGTTGCACCATGGACTACACTGAGCTCATGACAGCAAACGAGTGTAGAATGAAACTGGAAATTAAATCATTCAAATTAATCATTACTAAATCGGACTTAAATAAAAGCCAGAATACAGAGGATACTCCTTCTTAAGATGCTTAGAAATTATTTAAAAAAAAGAAGAGTTCTTTAAGAGATCTGACTTCTTTGTGACAATAAACAAAATGGCTGTAATTATTTTTTACAAAAACTCCACTATGTCTTCTTCAAAAGACTTTGAACAACCTTTTGTGGTACCACAGCCACACTGGCAATAAAGAAAGTTTAAATAGCAAAACCACCTTGATGTAAACCATACCGTTGCTATGCTGAGCTTTCTTCTGAGTATTCCCTATTTTCATTTGATCCTGGGTTATATTTACAGTCCCAAAATACTCTTGTGCCTGCAGTTAAACTAGCTACAGCACTAGAACAGCCATGAAGAGTATCAATTCTCTGCATAATAGTCCAGAATTATCTATGTGTATCAATCTCATACTTACTTAACTTAGAGGTGATGTACTCTTCTTTTAAATTATCAATACATTTTACTAAAATATTAAAAGCGTAAGTTAAATCTGAAGCTGTATCTGAAGTATCTTTTTTTTTAAACAGATTGACAAATGAAAAATACATAGCTGTTCCTATAAGCGAAATATTAAATTGCAAAGCTTTGATTCTGAAGAAGCCAAATAGCTAATGCTGACAAAGACCTCAAAATACATCTTTTGAAGGTAGTTTGTTTAATTTGATCAGGTGTTTTGTTCAGGTTGTCTAATCTTTTCCAGCTTTGCTGCATAGAGATCCAGTCTTAGACTGCAGAACTCAGTAATCGAACTTGTAATCCTTTGACTTCCTTTCTGGAAACACTGTATTTATGAGAAACTTCACTACTACCTACCTACAGGTGCATTTATGCTATGTTTCAGTTCAGATCAGAAGCACAATTTTGATCTGAATGTCCCCATTCACTACGCTTCAGTTGACATTTCAGTGTATATACCGGACGTATTTCAGGTGAAACTAAACCTGGAGATTATGTCCAAAAGCACAATTAATGGGCTTCAGCCAGTAACAGGCATTGTTCTGCAGGATCAGACTAAATCAAGTTCAAAGTACTTCCTCTAGAGGTGTCTAACTGTTGGTATTTCATTTTACATGTCTGCCTCTGCAGTGCTAGCTAAGGCACATCTGGTCTTGAAGAACTCATTTAGGGCCCGCTGTGTCATTTTTAATTTGTGGGAAGCAAAAACCAAAGTATGGCCGTTTTTTTTCTCCTCTTGATCTACAGTTTCTGAAAGTGAGGCTGATGTTCTGCCCATCCAGCCCACCTTCTTAATTGCATTAATATGAATCAAAAAATAATCTAAAGACACTGAAGTTACAACAGAGCAAATATTAGCAGCTCACATTATGACTGGTTGAAGCACAGTCATGATCTGATCGCAATCCAAGTTGTTTTACACTGCTTAATTCCAAACCAAAACCACTAGATCCCACCCTCCGTAACTAGAAAGAGATTTGACAGACAGGTCACTTAGACAGTAAATTCCCATTAAATACAGCAACTGTGGGGTTAGCTGGGGGCAATGACAACCTCTGCCCCACACCCATGGTACTGAAAGATCTACTGGCTGTCTTGCAGTCACTTGCCACTACTCCATATAACTCCGATGTCCTGGAGACAAATAAATCACAAGTGCCACAGAAATAATGATCAGATATAATATATTAGGCACTAGCAATTGATATATTTAGGATCCTGATCACTGAGTTGTTTCAATAATTTATTATGATTACAATTCCTGTTTTCTGTATCATTTGTAATTAAATTATGTGTGATTTAATGACTTACCAAATGCAGAATATATTTTTCCACTTGTGTTTCTTACCTAACCTTTAACTTGCTTGCTTACTAACTCTATTGATAAGCTGTTCCCCTTAAAGGACATTCAGCAACATGAGCTGCATGATTGACTAACTGATTGATGATGTGTTCAGTTCAAACACAGATCATCACAGCTTGAAAAAAGAATTAATTGATAGAGGCAAAAAAACTGTGGCAATCAGATGAATGGTTTATTATGCCTCTAAGGAAAAAAAGTATGTTTTTCAACAGGTACAAATAGCATAATATCAAATTTTCCAAGCTAATTAGAAAAAAAAAAAAAAAAGGCAAAAGATCCAGTTTTCCTGATATTCCTCCTATTTTGTAACCCATCGAGCTATGATAAACTACTTCAATTCACAAGTTATTGATGAATTAATTCATTAGATGTCTTCACTCACAGAAAAGTCTTTATTCAGCACTTACTCACATCTTAGTACTGAGGTCTCAGTAACATTGTCATGACCTGGCTCAGTTATAGTGAAGAAAGGGACAATCTTATCTAAAAATATTTGAATCAACTGAAATAAGTAATTTCATATTAGCTTGTAACATTCAGTACTAGCTGGAACTAACTACTTCTTTTTTTGGTTTTATACAGGCAAAAATACAGGGCGTGTTAAAATGGCAATGGCCTTTGGTAGAAGTTTGTACTAAGAGAAAGCAAAATGTGTGTTAAGTCCTAAAACAGTTCCAGGGAGGCACAGAAGGCTGTGTATTAGGTTAGAAGCAGTTATTCTAGTAGCTATATTGACTGTATCTACCCTGGCAAAGCTAGTGCCCCACTTAGTCAAATGTGCGGTAGTTATATGCATATTTTTCCTGTAGGAATGACTAAAATTTATAAAGGAAATTACTTTTTTTTTAATTCTTTAAACAAATGGATCTCTAGAGTAATTTTCTGATATAAATGATGGGGACACAAAACTAAGTAGATTTTAAAATAACATTTTCAAATGCATATATAAAGAATTATAAGAGTAGTTTGCATGCAGTGGGAAGAAATTTTAATCTACGGCCTGGATGGTCCCTTCCAGCCCTATCTTTCTCTGCTTCTGACAGTATTTCTTTTTCTGTGCTATCATCTACTTTCATTGTTCATCTGTGCCCTGAGCCTGGCTTCAAAGAGCATATTTACTGAGGTAACTGCAACTAAAAGTTTGAATGACATTTCAAAGGGATTCAAAGCAGGTGCTCTTGAGTGGCTCCAGGTGAATAGTTTCACCTAGTGCATAGCTTCAAGAATAGTTTGTTTCTTTTCTCTAACCTTTTTATTTCTTCTTTCTCTTTGACTGACTTTCACTTACTGCAGAAGTATAAAGGGAGGACTAGGCTGAAATAAGCATAGAAGGAAAAAGTCAAGTGTGAGGTGATGGGTGGAAAAGCAGGCATTTTTGTGAATTGCAAAAGTAGTAACTACAATAAAATGTCACAACAAGGTCCTTATAGATATCCCTATAAGTAATTTTGTACAGCTTAAATCAATGCATGGGTCTAGTCTATGAAGATGATCATGATACGTGCCTGAACTTTCACTGACGTTTCAAATTTGAAATGTACTGACTTAATAGTTGCTTGCACATGTGATGAATCAGCATTAGCAGACACAACGAGTTTCTTACATCTGTTACTATGCATCATTGAACCATTTATTATTAGCATTTGTGTTCAAGATATAGCTGGCTAAGTAACAGATGCCAGTGTCCTTGGTAGGATATTCAAAGTAGTTTGGAACTCAGTTGTCCATTTCCTTTTGAAAGTATGTTTTGATCCTCCTGTCATAATTAATATTTTTGAGCCAAGCACCCTTTTAAAAAAGACCTTTCAGAACTTTAAGTTTTCTGACTATTACGTCACAAAACATTAAGCACACTCAGGCCACTGGTTTTAAATCTCTGTATCTCCTGAGGACAGTGATATGGAGACATGAGGTACTAAAGCATCTCCAGATAGGAATAGAGGAAATTCTTAACGGATCCAGAAAATCCATGGAGAATGTTTATATAAGATGTGGTGGGTTTTTTTTCCCCAAATCACAAAGTTGAAAACCACTGTAACAGCAATACTACATAAATACGTTACTATTGCATTGCCATTCAGTCAGGAAGGATAGCAAAGGCACTATATTAAGGACATAATATTACAGCTTCTCAATAATTAATAATCTGGTTTACACATGAAAAGCAATATACACCATTTCTCCCAAAACATCGTAATATCTTAGTATATTCTTAACATAAATTATTGGCATACAATCCTTTTCTGGGATGGCTTAGCTGAAGATAATGAAGAAGAAAATCTAACTTTTCAACAGAAAACTACTAAATCTGTGTCAGCGATCAGAGCTAGGCCAGCCACTAAATGAATGACAGAGGTTTTCTGTTAACTCCTCTCCTTTTTCCAAAGGGAAAGAGGAAGAGAATAAGAGAGAGAGACTTAGGAATTGGAAAAGAAACCTAAACGAGCTCTAAGTAAAACAATAACAATAAAATGAAATATATACGAATATATACAAAATCAATATTGAAATCAACCTCTCTGATGGTAATTACATCACCGTCACCATTGATGCTGTGGAGCAGGCACTGGGGAAGTTCCAGACTGGATACAGCAGCAGGCAGAAACCAGATTCAGGAGCTGAATTCTGGAAATGGATTCAGGAACACAGGGACTGGGATTGAAGACAGAATGGACAGAATCCTCCTTGGATGCCAGCCACTGAAGAAGAGAGCTTGACCCTTGTGATCCCTCAACTTTATACTGAATATGATGTACATGGGATGATGTACATTTGGCAGTTTAGGGTCACCTGACCTGGCTGCTCCTCCCTGCAGGTGAAGCCTTTTACTTTCAGCACCCTCCACCTGGTACATGAGATTTAGCAGTGACCTTGGTCTCCATAGAAGCATGTATAAGCAAGAGCCTTCCTGCATATCAGTCACTTGGTAGTAATGATAAACATCAAGCATTATCAATTCTAGAAGCAGACATTGTCTGCAAAAATACCCTGTTAGCTTCAGAAAGTGCAGAAAAGACTGAGCTGAAAAGTACAATCACTAAACAGAATTAGTCCTGCTGTAGCTCAAACCAGGACAACCTGCCAAGCAGAAGCATCCACAGTTTTCACCCTTCATTCAAAGTCCTTTTGAAGAGTCCAAGCAATCTACACATCCAAAACCATTTGCCATTTTTGATAGGTTGGATCACAGTTTTTATTCATAGTTCATTCTTTGAGCTCATTTCATGGTAGTCTAGATGGCAGGTAAGGAGGATTAGGGTTTAAGAGGCTTATAATACGAAGAATATAGGTTGCAACATCATAACCAACATATGAAATATATTCCTCCTTCAAAGCAGTCTTTATTATTATATCAGGATATAAGGGCAGCACCCTGGCCTGTGATGTTGTATACTCACCATTAAGTTCTTCTATAGAGCTCCTAATAAATTTCACTGATGAAGGACCCTGCACAAAAAAACCAGTATGTTCACTGCAGTATTTGAAATTGTCTGTTTCCACCACAGTGTATTCAAATGCCTGGATTAGCAGAGGAGAGTGCTGTAACAAAATGTGTTTTGTAATTCTGGAATTAACTTAAAGTTTAATGAAAAAATAGAGAGGTTATTTCTTAATCATGGCAGATAAAGTAATTTCCTAAGTGAAATTTGCACATCAAATATTTGTAAAAATGCAGCACTTAACCTAATGCACTGTTATTTAGGGAAATCCACTGTTCCTTTACATGTTAGGAAGGATACAGTGAGCATTAAAAAATGCTTTGTAAACAGTTTTCTTTTCTAAAAATTTGTCCTGCTCATCAAATGCTACATTGTTGCATAACTTCTATACATTTATTCTTTTTTCGTTGTTCTTCCGCAGAGTTTTTGGACATTGTTTCAAGGCTGTTGCTTTACTAACAAAAATTTGTGAAACCTAATTGGTTTTCAATGCACTGCTAAAAGATGTTCATTTAAGGTGAACAACAGCTTGGATTGCTTCCCCTGTTGACTGATTGACAATAATGCTGAAGAAAGGATTTGCTTTTGAGCTAACTGTTTCACAGCCAAAAAGCTTGCCAGATCCAATAAATCTGCATTTATGCCTAACTGTTCCTTGCATTTTTTGCTTTCTGGGCTATAGAACAAATTTAGGAAAACAAACTTGAGCTAAAAGTTCCACCAAACTAGTATACAGACCATTATCTCTTAAGTCTCCTTGTTAGATTTTAGATTTACAATAATTTGCACACAATCAGCAATGATATTTTGTTCTACTTTCTAAGATTGTCTCTCTCCTCTCCACACGACCTGCACGTTTGTGTGCCATTTATAAACAGATGTTGTGAATCACAAATGCTATATTAGTAAGGGAGAAGGGGAGACGATGTCACTTATGCTTTTCTTAGAGTAAAACTCTCTTTTGTACAGTTGTGCTGGTGAGATACAAGTCCAGGTCTTTCCTTTCCACTGAGCAGTCAAAGTGTGAACTAAGCAAAGGAAATTTAGAGAATAGTTCAAAGTCTGTTGTATTAATAGAATGTAACCATTCTCTTGAAAGTGCTTTAGAGGAGACCTAGAAGACCTGGGTCAGATGTCCAGCATCCCACCATAGCCTAAGATAAAGTGCTCATCTGGGTTGAGGATGTGACTTAGTTTCTTATGTTCCCGTCAAAGCCCATCACACTCCAATTGGGAAAAGACACCGTGGGAAGTATTTTCCTGTAATTTCCAGTGAGACACAGTGGAATACATACCTATGTCTGAAGTGTAGAATTATTTCAAACAGCTCTTGTCAAACTGGAAAATGTCTGGAGCAGTGCTTTATTGAATTGAGACCTGGGCGAAACATATTTACAATGCTCAAAAACTATTACTTGCCAACACCTTTAATCATAGGCTATCCCTTACGAATGCAAGTTTAACTTTATGATTACACTAGCTATAACTGAACTACAAAACTATAATCATGAAATATCCTGATATATATATTTATTAAGAAGAGTTACATTTTACACTTAATGACTGCTAATAATGTTGTAGATAGATAGAAAATTATCCTTGACACTATTTCTAGCAATGCAGGTAAATGACTGAAAGCAGCCATGACATTCGAAACAAATTTTTGGGCTCTTTTTATCTGTAGTGAGATTTAATATTTTAAGAAAATGCCAGAGATGCAAATGCCTTTCATATGATCAAATTTTCCAAGTAAATTGTACCGGCATCTTAGGACAATGAATTTTCTTCATTCTAAAACAGTCCTTTCCCATAAATACCCTAGATGCTTGAGAGAAAATTTCATACTCAGAGGTATATGTGCTAACAGGTAAGTAAGAAGAAGGAATGAGAAAGCAATATAGAATCCTTGGCTTTTAAAATAACAATGAAAAGACAGTACATGAACCTCATCCCATAACTATGTCAAACAAAGAAAGTAATGTTCGGCCATGTTCGGCAAACAGCTTTACTCTTGATTCATTCACTGAACATCCTTTTTTGTTCCTGAAAAATGTGTTGAGAATTGCACTACTTCAGTCTGCATTGAAATGCAAACATAAACAGGAATTTTGTGAGGAAAAGTGTGTTAAATGAGAAGTAATTTCAAAATACCATATAGAGCACATTTATTCCACTCTAACGGTTACTGTGGGCCTTTTCAGAGGGTATAGATAAGCTATATGAGATGAACTACTAAAGGTAAAACACGTAAATTGATCTGCACCAAATTTAAGTTTCAATTTTATTACTTTTCCAGGAATAAGCTTTAAAAAAAAAAAAAAGGCCATTTCTTCAGAAAAATAAAGTATTTTTACTCAAAAAAGTATCATAGCACTTCATGGGGTTTTGGTTTCAGTTTTGCAGTACTGAGATCAAAGTGAATAACAAGATTTTGTGGTGTTTTTCCCTATGAATAATTTTGGACAATCTATTCATTAGCCTTTCAATCATCTCATGCTGTTCAGCTCATTTTGCGAGAACTCTCCTATATTTTCATGCTCATGACGTTTAAACAGTAAATGCTAAATGACCTGCATGAGTCATGCACCTATATGACATTTTGACTGATACAATTAAAAATAATTTGGAGTGAGCTCTTGCCTGTAATAATAAATAAAGGAATCTTTCAGAGTGTTGAAAAAAATGGTAATTTGCTCTTCCTGATGGACAACAGGTATTACCTTGCCAATCTTGAATGTAGTACATAATTCAAATTGTAATTTACACGTTAACATTTTTATTAGGTGTATTCAGTCAATGGACACATCAAGACAAATGTCAACAGAAAATGTCTAAATTATTCCAAAAGATTAAAGGTGTCTGGCACATATAGGACAACCAGGTAATCAGGTCCAGTCAGCACAGGTTTATGAAAGGCAGGTCCTGCTTGACTACCCTGATCTTCTTTTATGACAAAGTGATCTGCTTAGTGAGAGAAAGGCTGGGGATGTTGTCCGCCTAGATTTTTGTAAAGCTTTTGACGCTCTTTTCTTCTGGAGAAACCAGCTGCTCATGGCTTTGACGGGTGTACTCTTCAATGGATAAAAAACTGGCTGGGTGGTCAGATCCAAAGAGTCAGATCCAGTTGGCAGCCAGTCACAAGTGGTGTTTCTCAGGGCTGGGTTAGTATCCTGGGTTGTGTCAGGAACAGTGTGGTGAGCAGGACTAGAGAATTGAGGTCACACCTCAATACTGTATTCAGTTTTGGGCCCTCGCTACCAGAAGGACACTGAGGTGTTGGAGCATGTTCCAAAGGGCAACTAAGCTGGTGATGAGCCTAGAGAAGAAGTCTTATGAGGAGCAGCTGAGGGAACTGGAGTTGTTTAGCCTGGAGAAAAGGAGGCTGAAGGGAGACCTTCCTGCTTTCTACAACTCCCTGAAAGGAGATTGTAACAAGGTGGATGTCGATCTCTTCTCCCAAGGAACAAGAGATAGGACAAGAAGAAACGGCCTCAGGCTGTGCCAGGGGAGGTTTAGATCAGACATTGGGAAAAACTTCTTCACAGAAATAGTTATCAAACACTGGAACAGGCTGCACAAGGAAATGGTTGAGTCACTATCCCTGGAGGTGTTTAGATGTGTACTTAGGAACTTGGCCTAGTGGTTACTTGGCATCGTTAGGTTATGGTTAGACTCTTTTCCAATCTAAATGATTGTATGAGAATATGTGCATATGGTATTTCCCTAAACAGGCTACTGTGGTTGACATAAGCTATCTCTTATGTTTCCCTGGCATACTGTGCTTTCATGCCATAGTTGTTAGAGTCACAACCACTTCCTGTTTGAAAGAATTGGGGTTGAATCCTCTCACATTCTTTATATGCAATACTTGGTAAAAGAGAGATATTCAGGACAAGGAGGAAAGCAGTAAGAGTAAATAACGAGAATGAGTTTTGGATTAAGGGTTATCTCATTTTTGCAGGTTTTACACAGAATGAAAAACCAAAAGAAAATTGGAAGCTTATTTTGCCAGAAGCAAATTTGATAATTGAATGTCCCCTTGTCTTTTTTTCTTTTCTCTTTCTTTTTTTTTTTTTTTTTTTTTTTTTTTTTTTTTTGCAGGTCAAGTAGGGATTCAGAACATACAGCTTTAATAGAGAGCCCCTGGCTCATAATGTGGTAAAAATTTATGTAGGATTAGCCTGTCTTCCTCTCCCACTGGACTACAAACAAACAGAAAGGAATATTATAACTTTTAAGTTACAATACTAGAAAGAAAAAGAATAATTGCATTAAAACGGAGGCACTTTATTTCATGTATATATATATATATTAATTAGAGTGAAAAAAAGGGAAATAAAATGGTGTATTCTTGAGAATATGTAATATGCTGCTCTGAATCACCCACTGTTGTAGCCTTTCTCTTAAGGCTAGCCTCTTAATTCAGGCATCTTGAATTACATTCACATAAATTTGAAGAGTAGTTTACCCTTCTCTTCCCAAAGTTTTCACACACTATAAACTACTTTCTTCTTTTTTTATGCATAAATAAATAATTACTCACCGGACACTAAGAGTCACAACAATGTAACTGCAGTGTAAAAGAATAATTATCACTGCCCTTGCTTGCTTTCTTCAGTAATGCACTGAATACTTACTTTTAATGACTATTTGGTCTCTGTCAGTTGTGCTGGTTACTGATACTTTGCAAATGTCAATGTAATGTCAAAATAAGTGTTCCTGTAAGAAGCTGATATTTCATGTGGTGTCCGATGTAAAACTCTAGCTGACTGGCATTAATCTATCACAGAAACATGGTAAGTAACAAAAGAAAAAAATTAAAAATTGAGTGTAAACCAGTAGACGTTGTCTGCCTGTTTTAATAATTTATCTGATTCTTTTATCTGCAGCTTTGTCTGAAAAGCAGAACTGTGAAGATATTTCTCAGGCCTGAATGAATTATCAACAACATATCAATAGTTCTTATCTCATAGGGACTATCAGAGGAGAAAAGAGAATAACAACAGAAGAAGGGAAAAAAAAAAAAGGATAACCTATCATTTAAAATGAGTTAGTAAACTAGACTCTAGATTTCTGTTTTTCTATTACATATAGTCATAAGTCCTGTAGTAGAATCAAATAGCCCATGAAGTTAGGTCAGAAGTAGGAGAAAAATTAAAATAAACAAAAGAATCACAGAATTACAGAATGTTAGGGGTTGGAAGGGACCTCGAAAGACCATTAAGTCCAATCCCCCTGCCAGAGCAGGATCACCTAGAGTAGGTCACACAGGAACACGTCCAGGTGAGTTCTGAATGTCTCCAGAGAAGGAGACTCCACAGCCTCTCTGGGCAGCCTGTTCCAGTGCTCTGTCACCTTCACCATGAAAAAGTTTTTCCTTACTTGGAACCTCCTATGCTCCAGCTGGCACCCATTGCCCCTTGTCCTGTCATTGGTCATCACCGAGAAGAGCTTGGCTCCGTCCTCCTGACAGCCACCCTTTACATATTTATAAACACTAATGAGGTCATCCCTCAATCACCTCCACAGCAAAAGATTTGTCAAAACATGATACAAAATCATTTCCCCAAAAAAGCTCCTACAGACTCGACTGCTTTTAATACTACACTAGATATTTCAAGAAAGAAGAGTGTAATTTTTGGGAGAGAGCACTGCTACACGTAAAAGCTATAGCATGGTCACATCAAAGCAACTTGAGGAGCACCACTCCAAGATGCAATGTGTGAACAGGAAAAGTATGTTGCAAGGAATATTTTGACACCGTTTTTAAGAAAATAAGCAAGTTAAAAAAACTAAATTTTGTATGTCTCTGTAGAACTTTGTTTGCTCCATGGGTGAACAGAAATTCCATTGCAAGAACTTTTCCTGAGCTGTAAACTCAGTATATTATACATAACTTGCTGTTTTAAGATATCTTCGCTCAAATCCCAACAGAGCTCTTAATTCTACTTCAACTAGAGCCATTATCTCATAATACAAGAGGCAAAATAACACACACTGGGCAGTTGTCTAGAGGTGGATTGCTCATATTTTTTTTTTCCATATTTATTGTACATATGTTTATGCACAGATTAGGAAGTCTGAAATGTGGATTTCAAAGTCACTGTGATCTGAATGTCCAGAATGGACCTAACACCTTTAGAGGCAACAGCAGCTTCGCTGGCTAAGAGTGTGCTTTTCTAGCACATTAATAATTCCTATTTACTTTACCTTATTTAAAAATATGATCATTTTAATGCTTAGTTGGAGTGCAGTTTTCTGTGGTCTGGCTTTCGACATAATTACTGGAGCTAGTTTAACTGTTCACTTCATCTGCTTCCTTTTCCCCATGTTTCCATTGTGCTTTACAGCAGAGATAACCTCTCCCTTTCAGACCAATCACACCGTCTCTTTGTCAGCACATACTACCTTTGGCATATCTGTTTCTTCTTCAGAGCCGCAGGGGTGTATCATTTCATGTTCCTGTTTCTCTGCTATGTTTTTCTCATTTAACCTCTTTATGTGCAAGCTTTTGGACTCTGAGACTACCCTTGTTATGCTTATTTGTAAATCTTATTACAATAAAAGCCTAAGCACGGAATATCTTAGCCTGGCCATAACATACAGACAACATAAAAGTAACGGGAAATATTTCTGAAGAAGAATTTAATCAATGCACAGTTGATTTAAGGCAAGGGATTTCTTAGTTTGAAAATGCAATTAATGAATATTCAAATGATGTTTGATGAGTTGTTGGTCCAGCTGTATTTTATTTTGGTGAGATGGCACATTAAGTCTTTCTCGCTGAATACCAGAAGAGAGACATTTGCAACATGAATGACAAGGTCGCATTAAAGATGAGATAGAATAGAAACAAAAATGTGAAAGAAACTGAAAGCTTTATATGTAGTATGTTTCAGCACACAATACTTCGATAACAAAGCTCTTGACAAACAATCCAGTTTCATTTTTCACTGGTGTCAAGACACCCTTGGTTACTTTCTTTGAGCTGTTTTATTCAAAATAAAGGTCATGAAGTTTACAAAATAATGCCCTTAAAAGCAACGCTCAGGGCATCTTTTTGTTACCTGTTTAGAGCTGTTTGGATCATGTACTTCCTAGTCAGTGAGAAAATATCATGCTACATTTAACGGGGGTCACAGCTTTCATTTTTTGGCAACTACAGTAATTTGGGAAGGCAGATAACTGAAGCCTCTTTTTATTTTTTAAATGTTTTGCTTTATCTTTTAAAGACAAAGGAGAAGTACTTCTCTCTTCCACATCACTTACCTCAATGATCACTTAAGCATAAAATTAGAGAAAAGAGAAGAAAATCAAGGATGCTGTCAACTCTTAAGCACTATGCTAATTAAATCACTACCTTCTGCATATGCTGTTTGCATAAAATCGTCTCCAAGTCTTAAAATAGCTTTTTCAGCACTGTTCTTCTGACATTATTCTTTCATTAAATCATTGCCTGGTTAATTGTATCCTATTGATGATAGCAATCCATTGATGCTCTATTTTCTTTTTATCAAGTAAAAGGTCACATCAACTGAAACCTGCTATTAAGCAAATAGCAAAGAAATTGAAAGCAGTAATAATAGTCTCTGCCTGCATACACAAGGCTGATGATGAAATGAAGGTGGAAATACACATTTAAAACTAATCCAAGTAAAAATATTGCAGTATCTGAAGAAAATATTATATGATAAAATGTTCTGTTTATACATAAAAATAAGCAGAACTGAATTCATAACAATAATGAAAACTATACACAATGTCACTGGAGAAAAAAAATTATAGTATTGCTATCTACCATATTTGTATCTCAGTAACTGTTGATAAACTGCCCTAGGAATTCATCACACTTGTAAGTAATGCAGATTATAATTGTCTTGAATTGAGTGCTCCTTAGAGAATTTGGCTTGGAGCAGGTATACGATATTACTCACTTTCATGAGAAGAGGGGGTCATCATATTCTTCCTTTCTTAATTATCTGTCCTTAGCATTTATCTGCCATTGTCATAATACACATGCTTGAATACAGAGATAGTATTAAGAAGAACAGCAAGTTACACAGCACGACTGTCAGATCATGTAATTCACAGAAAGGGATTCACTATATATTACATATTTTTGTTCCTTAGCAGTTCTGAAAAAAAAGCATGTTAAAATTTTTTTGCAGATAACCCGAAACAATTACCTTTCTTAGAAAACTGAGAACCTGGGTAAAAAAAACCCCACTTCTTTCAGATGAAGAAGATTAATTGCTTATTTCTTTCTGTTTTGGTTCAGACAGCACTGAAACTTTTGGAATATATAAGACTACTTCTCAACTTAAAAGTAAATTAGACATTCCAATTGGAAATGTCAAAATGAAAAGTTTGACTTTTCCTACTTTGCATTTTTCCACAATACAAACACTTCAATGACTTGAAATTAATTCAGAAAATATTTCAGCAGCACCAAAGATGAGTTCATTTATTTTTATCACATGAAAAAAATGACTGCTAAATTATTTCATCCAGTTCTCCTCTAGATACCCATTCTATTGTACAGTTCCTACTATTATCTGAGCAATTCACAATCTTGAATGTGTTTATAGTCGTAATAACTCTCTAAGATAGGAAAATACTACTGGTATGTACAGAGGGACACCTCTAAAAAGGAGTCATAGCCCAAGGATATTCATTATTGAGTGGAATTCTTGTGCCTGAGTCCAGCAGCTAACACCTCTGTACATTAAAAGACAAGAATTACATGCCAAGAGAAGTTATCTGCAGTCTCCAGCATACCGAAGTGAAAAAATAAAGACAGCCAAAAATTAACGCTGAATTTTTGAACAAAATTACCTCCAACACAGTTAAATATCTTTCTGTACTTCTGTCCGAAAGCTATTCATGTTCACACACACACAAAAACACACCAAACAAACCAAAAAAGCTTCTTAACTCCAGAGGTTAAGCTTCTATTTACCCAGAAAATGTCCTGACCATGGGTCTCACTGAAAATATGATCCCTTCAGCCAGCAGAAGTTACGAGGCAAAAACTCACTCAAGTTTCAAAGTGAAAAGAGGTGACTGGAGATAGAAAACTAGATCCCTGTCTTTGTTTCTAAATCTCTCTCTGCTCTTTCTTACAGCCAATGTAAAATAGATAAACCGTTGAGGGAGCTGAGACTGCCACTAGAAATTCTCTTCCTCCCCTATGTGTTCTGATACAGATTTACTTACTAAGGTACAGTTTGATCTCAACGATGTTATGGAGCATCCAAATCTGGGCTGGCAAGTTCACTCAGGGTTGCCGGGCACCAATACGGAATTGCCAGTACCACTCTGCCAGCTTATGCTTCTCTGCTCTGCCAGTGTCTAAAAAAAATCAAATTTAAGAAATATTTGTGACCAATATTTCTTATACATGGTTATTGTTTAAGTGACACCATATCAGTTCAGGATGCTGAACTGATAGGTCATTAGATACAGGTTTATACTTGATACATTGAATAGGAAGAATACTAAAGAATTCTAAGGAATTGTCATTCTTCGGTAAGTCCATCTGTGAGAGCAGTATCTTGAAACAAATTGTTGAGTAACAAATGGTTTAACCTCAATGCCAATCATTAAACATATGGGAAATTACGCTCTTTTCGCTGGGCAGCTTTCCAGCCACTTTTCCCCAAGCCTATAGCATTGCATGGGGTTCTTGTGACCCAACACTTGGCCTTGGTGAATCTCATACCATTGATTTGGCCCATTGATCCAGTCTGTCCAGATCCTTCTGTAGAGTCTCTCTACTATCTGGCAGACCAACAGTCCCACCTAACTTGGTGTCTTCTGCAGACTTACTGAGGGTACCCCCGATTCCCTTGTCCAAATGATTAATAAAGATAATAAAGAGAACAGGCCTCAATACTAAGCCCTGAGGAACACCACATGTGACTGGGTGCCAACAAAATTTAATTCCGTTCATCACAACTCTTCAGGCCCAGACACTCAAGCAGCTTTTCATTCTGAGAACCAGACAAAATGTCAGAACTTAAGAATTAGTGAGCATGAGCCTCCTAAGATGACTGGTATATAAACACAAAATGATACTGTACTTTATTACAAGGTTACTGAAACCTAAATAAAGCAGATTTTTAACCAGGAACAGTTATGTATGGCTGGCCCATATTTGCCTTCAGGATCTGTAAGACAACTAACTACAGGATTTTCAGTTTTGAGGAGTGATTCACAATTCTATTAGACTGCCAAAAAAAAAAAAAGCTGAGAGTGGCTCTGAATATGTTAATAGCAACCACCAACAGGCCTGTTATTAGTCTGGCCATTATAACAGGTGGTTGTAGTTAGCAAGGGATATTAACACAGGGTTTTTTCTGTATTTCACCATATGGTTCCCATTAATTAAATACACACACATAAAAAAAAAAAAAAAAAAGGAAGAATATTTGTCAGCAAGCAAATCATCCTTTTTAAGCACTTTGTCCAAACCCCAGGTACCTGTGAGATAATTTTGCTGAATAAAACATTATGGCCCACGTGCTTTTCCATGTACTAAGCTGTAATAGATAGTTTAGCAAATCTGTGGCAGCCTCCTCAGGTCAAGAGTGATGTATGCCCTTAACAAGAAAGAACTTCACAGTGCAGTAGATGGCAGTAATAGTTATACAATGTCAAATCCAATAGTACATTATAGAGCCACAGCTCATCTTTGACGGTTCATAGGACAAAAAAATAGCATCCAGCATTAAGAAATTCTCTCCTATATTGCTAACCTGCACACGGTAGTCTGTTTCCACATCGTTCTATTGCAACTGAAAAACCCCCATTTGAGCTAAGGGAGATGCTTCCTGATTTTACAATAGTGAGTATGCCTGTAAAGATCTGCCTGGAAAAGAACAATTGAGAGAAAAGAAGATTAAAGGGCTATAAAATTACAAATAGCATAAAGATGATGAAAAGAAGTTAAGCATCAATCACTGTTCACACAACGCAGGAAGAAGGGGGCATCCCATGAAGTGGTGACGCAGCAGGTTACAAAAGAAGAAAAGGAGTATTTTTTTCTACTATTTAATTGTTTCATGGAAACTCATTGCCAAAAGACATTGTAGATTCCAAACATTTAGATGAGTTTAAATAGCAGTAAGACAAATTCAGGAAAGAAGAAGCCATTGACACCCCAGGGGGAAATCAGAGAAATTATCAATCGTTTTCCTCTCCTGGCCACTCAGGCAGGGGTTTTTGACTAGACCATCTCATCTTGAATGATGTTTCCTATGCTCTTAAAAGCTGTGCAAATAAATATAAATATGAGTCAGTTCTTCGCAGTACACATCACTCTGCTCTCTTGCACAATTTAAGTTTTTTTGTAAAGACTTCCTTTTAGGAAGGTTGTAGGTTTGTTGGCAGTATTGTTAAGGAAATATGTAAATCAAAATCCTTTTGGATTACTTCCTTTTGCATCAATGAAGAATAAGCTTCACGCATTGCATTAGAAAAAGGCTCTTTTAGGATTCAAGGAGAGCATGCAAAGTGTGAATACAATGGAATCTGAATAGGACTCAGATTGTTTGTAACCATAAACAGTGCTGTAGAAATCATTGCCATTATCGATTTTCAAGTTTGAGAGACTTGTTGCGATACTATCAACTGCACTCTGACTTTGGCTCACTTTGCTTTTTCCAGTAAAAATAAAACTCTAAACTTATTCATTAAAAAGTTTTATGATATACACATGCACTATGAATAAAAATCACTGCCGTGTCAAGAGCTTGAGTTAGAGCCTTTGAACCATTATATCTGTACTGAATTATATCTATCTAGCCTTAATCTAGTGTTATAGGCTATAGACATACAACTGGATGAAAACAACGCTAAACTGGCTTGTATGTATTTGTTCCAAGTCCAAATTCCTGTACCTGAATGTTTCAAAAGACTTGTGCAAAGAAGTGAGCCATCATTTTTTTAAAAGCCTAATTATTTCAATGGTGGATATAGGTTGTGGAACACACCTATCTGTCATAAAACAAAATACAGTAAGGTTATGAAATCAAACAGAATTTTGACGTTGCAGACACAATTAACAAAGGCATGAATATTAAAGGAAGTACAAAAGAGAAATTCAAATTGAGGAGAGAAAACCTTAATAAAGTCAATAGAAAATTGCCTGGAGAGAAATGATCTGTTTTGAGTGGGGAAAATAATCTCATTGCTTCCCAAATTTTAATTATTTCTATTGAATGAACATGTTGAATATTAGCAAAATAAAGTTCCTATTGCTTCCATTTTGCACTTCAGTATCTTTCACATATTTCGAGCAACAAGAGGTAGAACAATCCTTTGGTTTGTGATGGGATAAAATTAATTTCCTTCCTGGTAGCTGGTATAGTGCTGTGTTTTGGATGTAGGATGAGCATAATGTTGATAACACACTGATGTTGTAGTTGTTGCTAAGCAGTGTTCATACTAAGTCAAGGACCTCTCAGCTTCTCACATCACCCTGCCAGCAGAGACTGGGAGTGCAGACGGCAAGGACAGCTGATAAAAACGAGCCAAAGAGGTATTCTACACCATATGATGTCACGCCTAGTATATAGACTGGGGGAGTTAGCTGGAGGGTGCTGCAGTTCAGGGACTGGCTGGGCATTGGACAGTGGGTGGTGAGCAACTGTATTGTTCATCACTTGTTTTGTATATTCTACTATTATCATTACTGTTATTATTATTATCCCTTCCTTTTCTGTCCTGTCAAACTGCCTTTACCTCAACCCACAGGTTGCACTTCCCCCCCTCCCCAATTCTCTCTCCCATCTCATTCGAGGGCTACAGGGATGCAGCGAGTGAGCAAGTGGCTGTGTGGTACTTAATTGCCAGCTTAGGTTAAACCGTGACAGGGTCCGAGTGCCTGTCACAGTTTGCTGTATTTTGAATACTGTGGTGGACTGTTCATGGGGTAGAAGGGTCTTCAGTCACAGACCAACCTTGGCAATCATTGGCATTACACCTGTTTTGCTATTCTGTCAAAGATTAGGCATGCTAGTCAATGTGAGATGATAAATGGTCACTTAAAATTGATCATAATTCATTAAACGTTGATCAGGATGCTGAACTCCAGTAATGAGTTGTGGCTGATGCCAAGTATTTTTGGCTATACTTTCACATGTCATTATTTCAAATGCCCTAAGGACATTCATCAGAATGACAGCTGTTTCTCTGTTAATATATAGAATAATAGATGAGATACAGCAAAATAATTCTGTTGAAGGGTTCTGATGACATCACGTGCTGAAAAAAACCCCAGAGCTCATATGATTTATTATATTGAGTATCCAGATGGAGTTACTTCCATGTTTTACTGCAGCTCGTTCATTTATTTAAACAATATATGGAGCTGTGACTTTGAGACTTTCACGGAGGCATGGCAGAACTCTCTGACTTGTCTTGGCATGTGACTAATTGTGGATGTGAGCAAGATCCAAGAAGGTACAGGGAGGACTTTATTATAAAGACTCCAGCATTACTTGTTGGCGTTGCCAGTAGCAGTGCATTACGTGACTGCATAAGAAGTACAATAGCATTTTTTTCCACAGTATTGCCTGATAATGTACAATTCAAATCACTTCCCTCCCTGCAATGCATTTGTTTAATGTGATTTTGTTGGGGTTTTTAGCATATTTGCTATGCAGCATGCTGGCTATTTCCTCCTGACCTCAAACAAGACAAAGAATTATGTGCTGAAGGTCTGCTTCTATTGTGGCTCCATTTGCATAACTCCCATGGTGGTTAGAAGGAAAGTCCTTATGAAACAGAGACAGCTGTTTCCTTTATCCTCTCACCCCTTCTCTTGCCTCCTGCAATTTCCAGTGGCAGAAAAAAAAAGTGATCCTTACATTACTAATTTCATATCCAATTTTTTCCTGGGTGCTTTTCCTCCATCACTCACACAAGTTAATTTCCTTTATAAAACAAACTCAAGGAAAAAGTTGTTGAGCTTTAGAGTCTTAAAGAACAAACAGGCTTTCTGTTACAAGTGTGAGGTCAAATTCCTCTACTGTTCATTTGAAAAAAATAAATAAGCTGCTTGATTTTGCACAGCAGATTCTAAGCAATGTTAGAAGATCATGCAAAAATCACAGGGCTGTGTCAATGCCTTCCCCCTGTTTCAGGAAAGCTTATGTACCTAAATGAGACTGAAAAAACTGCAGAAACTGCATGTTGGTGGCCCCCACTGTGAGTATAATTTAAAAATGTTCTCAGAACCTGTTGTGCATAAAGTCTGCAAGGTCCAGCCCTACAGAGGTATTGAGATACTTCACTGCCAAAAGTTCTATCAAGTTCTCCTAGTAAAACCAATGCACTTTGACTAACTTTTACCGCATACGTTACCTGTGAGATTTTTTCTGTCGAGGTCAGAAGAAAATGTTTTTGTGGATCTGAGCCTAGTCTCATTTTCAGAAAGAGACTTCGGGATGTGAGAGCGTGCTGGCTTAGTGCACAGGATAGATTTTCAAATGCATTCAGATACTATACATAGAGCTAGGCAGAGGTTCCCTCTGTAATACCTAAAAGTGTTATGGAGAGTGTATACCTATCTTATTACCATATTTTTGGAAATTGTTCTTTATTGTTAACCAGTCTGATTTTTTATTTAGTCTAACCCTTGATCAGCATTTGAAAAATCTGTGTCAAATAAAGTTTGTTGAAACAGGCACCATAGGCACAGGCTGGAAGACCTGAAGCAATAACTTGCCACAGTAATCATTTTTGCTTATTTTAAATACGATGAATCAAGCAAAGAATTCCACAGTTAGACATAGGGATTGAATCTGAATCTGTTTACAGAAAATGAGCTAAAAATACAGGTGAGAACTTACATACCGTGTATCTGGACAAGTTTAAGTAACATAATGAAAAAGTTATTTTAAAGCCAAATGCATATGTTTTAAATGAAATAATAATCCTTTTCTAATGTATTAGTGTTTTGAATAAAAGAAAACATACATAATCAAGGAGAGAAAACCGCAACACGGCATTAAGAGATTATGAATTTGAAAGTACATTTACCTTCATTTTCATTAGTGGACATCAGATTAGATTTTAATTTATTACTATACACATAAAGAAAATCAGCCCATCAATATATTTAATTAAGGTATCATTCTTTGGTTAAGCAATGAATAAAAATGAGACCAGTCCTTCTTTAGAAGGTATAAATGAATGAACTAGGTTTTCTCCCTGCCATCTTGCTAAAGCAGTAACTTAGTTCTCCCTGACAATTAGGATTTTTCCTCACAACACTAGTACCACACAAATCAAGTGGAAAGTGAAAGTTTCACAACAGAACTAAAGCCAAATAAAAAGCTAATAAAAGTACTTTCCCAATCAGATAAAAAAGCCTCTACTCTACAAGTTAAACAGTGCCAGCCCATCTAATTAAATCGAGGTACAGCCTGTCTTTTTTGAAGTTTTATCACCAGCTCTGTTACAAACAGGATTTCATGTGTTATCTATAAGCAGAAATGCATGTCCTCTTTTTGGAGACATTAAAAAAGAAGAAAAATCTGTAGGTGTGAAAACACAGTCTCGTTAGGTTGCCAATCTGAAAGAGTTAAATTTAACAACTGAACAGAAGAGCCTTTCACCCCATTTCAACCCACCTTATTTTAACTAATCTTGTTCTGTTTCTGTGGTAAGCCTTTAAAAAAAATCAAATTTCATTTGATAACCTTGCATGATAATATTCAGGTATCAGGTAATGCTATAATCTGAGTTACGGCTGTTCTGTTATTGAAATGCAACAAAACACATTAGGAAAACACTATCCTATTTCAAATGATAAGGTTAGTTAGGACAAAACATAGGGTGAACTAACAGGAACTATGTTTTTCAGTTTCACTTTAGAGGGACACCTCACCACATGAAATAAACAAAAAGTTTAAAAAGTAAGAAAAGAGTGATGTTACCCTTCAGTAGGATGACTTGGGATCATCCATGAAATTTTCCCAGCAGATGTGTCTTCACTCTATATGAGAACGGGTCTCTTGCTTGTCAGCAGCCAGAGAAGGAGGTTACTCTGGCCTCTTTGCCTCTGAGATGACAAATCTTTGTGTTGAGTAACTGTCAAGAGGTAACATCCTAACAGTGAAAAAGGATTTTCACTGTTAGGAATACTAGTAATAATTCTGATCTCTCTTGCGCTTCTCTGCTACAGCTCCTTCCCACAATTTTATCAGGTAGGATATTTCATCTGTTGTTGCTTGCCCTTGCTATTGCCCAAGGACTCCTATTCAGACACTAACTTGGGCTGGGGTTTCCTCTCTGAAACAAAGGTGCTCACTGCAAGGGTCATCACTTCCTTTTTCCCATGCTCGTGGGTCCCACTGGTCCTCTCCCTCCTGCAAACCAAATCAGACTGTGCATGGTTACATAGTCGGCAGTTTCTCTCCTATACACACCCACAAAGGAGGGGAGGAATGGTTTCATATCTGCTGCTGAGCTTGGTACTTCTAGACATTTGATTGCTTAACTGCAAAAATTTAATCCTTTCAATCCTATCCTTTGTAATGGGCCCAAGAGGAGGCACATTTTTCTGATTACAGAGGGCAGTCACTGGAGGTGAAATCCTGGCCTTGGTGAAATCAATGGCAAACTTCCATTAACTGGCTTGTTCGTCCTCTTAATCCTCCTTTAATCCTCTGTAGGGCTACATCAAACGCAATCCTTTGAATTGTACCCAGAAAAGAAGGGGAAGCCAGTGCAAGTACTGGTGTGCTGTGTAATGCATTCCCTCTCACTCATCCCACCTGGCAGATGAACAGCCACCATCTGAATGTTTTGTAGATGCAGGTTTTGACTTCTCTTCAAGTGTTGACCTCTTGAAAGTGTACAGCAATATTCTAAATCCCAAGCCAAAAAGGTCTGCTTTGTTGTCAAACTATCCTGAAAAGAGAAAAGCATGCATTTTTGTAAGACATTTTATAACAAAAATAAATTTTAACAAAGCAAAGAACAACTTGCTTTGTCACTTTAAGCTCCAGCTCTATATGAGACACAATGAAGATGGCAATCTCTGGCTTTGAGGATAAACAAATCATTAAAAAAGTGGGACAAAACCACCTTTCTTTACACACGTCCTTCTTGTCACCAGCTTAATTTCTGTCTTGTTTGTGAATTAATCACTGTCCAGTTAATCACAGTCTGAACTTCCACTGGTCATTGAGAAAAATAAAGAGAGTCAATTTAGCCTGAGGAAATACGAATTCAAAACTTAGTGCCACTTGGCCATCTGTGATGCTACAATCCAAGCCACATGTGCGCCTCCTGCAATTGCTCTTAAAACCAAGAAGTAAAAGATGAAAAAGGTTTACAGGAAACTTGCTACTGACTGAAACAATACGCAAACCTACTGTGAATTGTACTAGATGCTACTAGGCTGCATACAGTTTGATATGACACTGTCTCTGTAGTTTGCCTAAATACACACCACAGCAGGCTGATAATGCTATTAAAAATTAAATGAACCTTTCTCAACTACCCTACAATATCTGATACACTTATGTTGTAGCTACAGCTGACATTTTTACATTTAAATCACAGTACAAAAGCTGTCTTTGTGGCATTACCTCGACATAAGTAACACCACAGCTTACTGCTATGGGCTGATCCTCAAAATAACATAGCTCCCTTGATTTTAGGGCTTTCTCTTCTGTAATTTTTTTATCTTTTGAGATAGCTTATATTTAAATAATAAGTATCAGTAGTACTTTCCCACAGCATCAAAATCAGAAGTTATACTGCCTGGACACTGATGCTTTTCTAAAAGGAAAGAGTACAACTAGCAAGGGTGTTGTTTTCAACTGCTTTTTTTCCCCTGAGAGCAGAAAGTCATTAAAATATCTACTTGTTGATCTGCTTCATATTTATTCTGGTTAGACTATAAATATTATAAATACTTAAGAAGTTAGTGTTTTCTTGTGCCAAAATTTGAAGTTGGAGCAATATTTAGAAAATTAGTTCTCATTATATCTGGACTGTGGTTGGGTGTACAGTTTCTGACAACTGGAGATCAGAAGCAGAATTCACAAAGAGCTAGGGTGAAAATCAGGCAGCATGCCCCTGCACCTCACTGTTCAAACTTTAATCAACTCAGAGAAATAAATAATAAAACAAGGGCTGGCTGAATATCAGGGAGATTTGAATGACAAGGTGCTGCAACTTGAATGCCACAAGGCTGGGAAAATGTCAGATTCCGCCCTGCTATCACTCTGTCAAACAGCCATCTATCCTTTCCAGTTCAAGCCCTTTGTGTTAAAGCAGCTCTGAATTGAAATCTCACAAAGGTTGAGGCTTTAACCAAAAGCAGAGTTCCTTTATTTCAGACATAGATATTAAATAGTTGGTGTCCTATAGTATAGTTGTGTTGACTCTGGCAATAAAGACACAGACATTGATTTCAGAAGAGTTTGATCCACCTGACTCTTATTAGCACTCCTTCTGAATCACGTTGGTAGACTTCACTTCCTGGTTTCATTTTTAGCTTTTTTCAAATTTGGAAATGACCCCTTTAGACACTTCACAACAAACGGAGATATATGAAAATTAATTTTATCTTTTGTAGAAGAATTAATTTATGGACATAAGACACCAATTTATTTTTTTCACTAGCAAGGGAACAAAGAATAAACTTCTTAATGCTCAGTGAATTTCTAGATTTTTGGGTTTTTGTCTGTTCAATTTCAAAATCTGCTCAGAGCAAAATAGGAGTTACAGGCTTTTTTCTTTTCCTTAAAATACTTTAAAGGAGCATTTTGCATTTCAAAAACTAAATGAAGTAAAACACTGAGGGAAGATTTGTCTCTTTAGAGGACTGACTTCCAAGGAAAGAGCTCTGGCTTTCACCTCAGCTCATTGTGATTAGCTTTCAGGGTGCATGGAAAAGGGACAGTTTTACTGATTTTATACTGATTTCAGACTGCTTTTGTTTGAGCAGCGTGCATGCAAGGTAGAGGAGAGCCAAGACCTTGCCTTACAAAATGCTCTACAGAGCCACATCTCATTCCTTTCATATAAGAGTAACCAACAAAAATAAGTGGAGTTATGTTGCTATAAAACTGATGTAAGGATGAAGTAGTCCGATCCTGTGAGTTGTGATCCCAATATATTAGGAACAGACAGCTTGATTCTTATTCAGGCCTTCTCTTAACTGAATGCTAAGTGCATGGCAAGTAAAATGTGCCTTACAAAACTTTTCACACTTCTGAAATAAGATCATATTGTATATATAATCAAATAGCAATTACACCATTTTAAAAGTTCAGTGACCTTTACCAGCAAGATCCTAACATAGCCTATAAATCTGCAGTGCAACAGATTCTACACTTTGCAATTAACAACGTTCAGAGATGAGTTAAAATGGAGCTCACGATTTTTTCATGTTGCTCATACTCTGTCTCTTACCAGCAGATAACAGTAGGGGGTTGGAAACTCATTTCTGGGGCCACAGGAGATGTGACAGTAAAGAGAAGGTAAATAGGACGTGCTCGCTCAGTTTGAAATAATGTGGCTTTATGATGAAAGTACTGTCTTTGGCTTCTGGATGCACATAATTGATGTTCATTTGAGCTTGACTGCAAAATAGTGCACCAAAAGGTTGGGTCTGGGAACTCCTTCCAACGGCCAAGTTCAGACGCTCACACGGTCTACATGCTAGAGGTAGACTAAGGCATGTGCTGCTCCACCTCCTCTGTGCTCTGGTGTCTGTAGGAAGAAGGCCTGGATGCAGATAGGAGCTGCTCTATGGTCTCATGTAAAACCAGATCTATAGTAAAGGTGACCAGGATCATGGGATATGCCCAATAGTGCCCCTCCTGTGATGGACAGGACTCCTCTTGGACTGTTAGGCAGAACTAGCTATTTGCTTTCTAATTACAAAAATATTACTAGCCACAGGAGTATTTTACCCACAGTAATCTGTGGAAAACTTGTCTGGGTAGTCATGGAATAAAATGTTATCCTGTAGAAGCATAGTACAGCTTATTAGGGAGTGTTTTCTTGCAGGATGTTTTTGATTTTCTGTTACTGTTCCTGTCTAGCACCCAAGACAAGTACGTAAGAGTGATACTGCTGGAGGTATAGTGCTCCTGGCTCATTGACTGCCTCTCTTGACAAGCGCTTATCATTTTTTATGTTCAAGGTAACGTGAAGCAAGGCTGTAGAAGGTGACTTCAAGAACAGTTTTATAGAAGTTTTACCTTTTGTTAGGATGTGATTACAAATCTGTTAAGCTTTCTATTAATGCCTTTATATTTGGAAAGGATTAGCCTCTACAAATTGCAGTTTACATGTATTTTTTCCATGATGTTTAACTGTGTCACTGGAAAATAAGTTGAAATGTAAAAGGCCTTAGTAAATAAAATTATTTTCAACTTGTATTTAAGTTGAAATAATATCTTAGAATACAACAATCTTGTTTAATAAGGAAATGATTATATATTAGAATAACAGTATTATGATGTAGAAACTATCCTTAGAGTGTTGATAATAACAGAATATGGAACAACCTCCAGTTACCAATCTTTGTGAAGTCTCTCTCTTTTCCTTCCTTTCTACAGAAAAATTCTGTGGCTCACATGAAACACTCAAGGAGAAAGTTGCTGTCAAACAGAAAGGCCAGCCCCTCCTCTCTACAAGACCTGTCACATGTGGCAACCTTGACTTTTTCATAAATGTCTGGCACCGTAAGCACCATGGCCTAGCTCCACAGGTTCTCTTAGGAGGCCAGTGAATCATACCCTTACTTCAAACTTCTGAGAAGCCCAACATGAGCTCATTCATTCAGAGCTGATCCCCAGACTGATTAATCTTCTTCATGACCACTGGCACCTGAGGTATATGCATTTAAACATTTCTATATTCATCCTTATAACGCTAAAGTAATACAACTTGTTCAGACCACACCAATATTGTTACATATTTGTATAATCAAATGACTTCAATCCAATTTATGTTTTTCCCCAAAGAAAAGTGCTCGCTGTTTCAAATGTGATAGGCGGTTAAAAATACAGAAATCATTCAAACAAGCTTTTGGGATGATAAATCCCTATAATATGGGGGTAACCGTTCCAAGCATGTTTCAGAGAACATCACATCAGTTCTTACTGGTGATATAGGAAGGGACTGGAGGCATTAAATTTCTCACTTGGGTTTTCTTGGGTAAACTCTGTCACTGGATTAAGAGCTCAGCAGCCACACACATTAGAAAAATGTGTGCTTGCATTGGTTTTGATGCCAGTATAGGTATATGTGAACAAAACAAAAGTTTGAGGAGAACATCTGCAGCAGTGTAAGGTCTTACACTAAAGCTATTTTATATGGTTTAGGAAATTTAAATCCTGTGCACTGCTTTAGTGTTACAGAAGACTGATTGCATGTAAACCCCAAGTACCTCATCAAACTAACAGTCTATGTACTTGGGTTCACTGTCTATCATTTTCTGTGCAATCCATTATTCAATTATCTGCCTTTCACTCCTTCCCTGAGATGCAGTCTCACAGAAGCCGTGCAAGCTGACATCTGGTAATTTATGTAAGTTACAGGCAGCAATAGTGATCAGATTAATTAAAAATATTTTAACCTCTGAGACACCAGTGTATTTCCAGTGGAGTTACTCTGTGCATATAGTAGCACAAATGAGATGGGAGACTTTCTATAAAGCATGAAAGAATTAATTTAGCTGTTGGCATGCTTGAGTCAGGTTCAAGCAGAAGAAGTGTCAGCATCTAATCAGACACAGAGGCAGAAAGTATGGGATTCTCCAATTCTCATCTCTGACTCAGCATTACCCTTTTCGCAGAAAGGACACAAGAACCAGGTCTTTTAATCAGAAAAGGTGCTCTGTCTTGTACAACCAAGAGATCTCAGGAGACAAACATGTCAGCAAATCTTTCCGTTTGTCCAGGGACAGACTTGGGAATGACCAAGATCATGAAGAGCAAAGCGGTTCATTCCCTCATGAAGACATTTACAGGGAACCTACATTTTATCCTTTGAAAGAAACTTGAGCAAGCATTTTATGCTTTTGGCAACTTGTTAATTTTTATGGTATGAAACCTGTAAGAATCCTGTAGGAAGGATTTTGGATAATTGTCTACTGTTCAATTAAAAAAAACTATATTAAATCAATAGATATTCATTATGGCTCAAATGAATTCATTTTCAACAGCAAATATGCTTTATATTTCCTGAAATATTTGTATTATATCTGGATTAAAGTCCAGTTTTGAAATTTCAGGAACCTGCAGCTTCCACGTTTCTTAAATGAGATTGACCCTCCCATCATTTTCAGGGCAGCAATTAACAGCACATCTTTTTGTATCCTCTAGAGGTTACAGTCTTTTTTTGTGCATTGTGTAAGCTGAAAACATTTAAAGGTGAAATTATAGTATGATCAAATAGGTTCTGATTTATTTGGGTTAAGTTCATGCAATGTAGTCAGTTCAATTTTTCCTTAGATTGCAAAGATTATTAGTTAAAACATTACAGCTGAAGCAGTCCTAACTAGCAGTGTTATTTTTTGAGATCTGCCAGTAGTTTAGTAATTCTTACCTTTCAAACAATGTAAATGTGTTGTTTATTAAGTTTTTTTAAAAAATAAATCTGTAGGCCAATTTAAAAATACATCTGAACTCAAAACTAAATGTATTTGTTGCTTTAAAAGCATTCTGCTGCGTAATACAAATCTTTCTGAAATATTCCACTGATGAGTTACCATAGATATTAGCCTGTTAGGCAGCTTTTAAAAGCATAGAGAGATAGAAAAATATACCCAATATACAGCCTGGAGAATGTTAGAACACACTGATAGTCCTTCCGCTCTCTACAACATATTAGAGAACAACCAGCAGTAGTTGAGCAAGAACTAAAAAAAGCAATAAAAGGAAAAACAAATTCAGAGTTTCATTCACAAATAAAGCATTGCTGCTCATTAGCACTTCCTATGGGGTAGAATTACTCCAATATTTCTCCACAAGCAAACACAACTGCTGAAAAATACTAGTAACTGTATCTATTGACAGAAAAATTACCCATCCTAGATGTTTGTACTGCCATATTGCCTGAGCTGAGTTTTTCCATTCTCAGTTTGTGGTGGGTTAACCCTGCCTTGGAGAGAGTTGGAGAGACAGTGGTGATGCTGTGAGAGCACTGTACAACTGTAACAAAACATTGGTGTCATCAACACCATTCCAGTTACAAATGCACAGCACTAGTAGGGCTGCTCTAGGAAAAGTTAACTCCGTCCCAGGCAGACTCAATATATAGACCCACAAAAAAAAAGTGGTTAATGGATCAGAAACGTCTTCTTCTTCTGTTACAGAGACGTGTTGGCTGGCAAAGGCAACTGCTACCTACTAATTAAAAATAACAGGAGAGAGGCAGATTTATTAGCCACATCAGAAAATAGCTGGAGAACTACAAGCACCTGTCTTAGGACATAATGGAGTAAAGGGGGCTTGCCTTTCTGGCTACCCATAACCATTGCGCCTTCTTCAATCAACACCACTCTGAAACATGCACACTCAACGTACGTGACCTAGAGGTCCAGGAAACGTGAAGGCAAGAGACTTGTCTTTTTTTCCTCAAGAAAGAAGACTTCAGAGCCGTATTCTGGCAGACTTTATCCTTCTCCCCGCACCTCACTCTTACATCTGCTCATTTCTGAGATCACCAGGTTTCATCAAGGAACAAACAGTCATTCCCATAGGTTGCTACTGGGCATTTGGTGTCAAGAGTTTTTTCAAAAACTGCAAGGATAGAAACAGCCAGATGGGAAGGAGGGGATATTTGGTGAAGGAGTGCTCAGCTTTTCTTTCAGGACATCCCATTCCAGTTTGAAGACCTTTGGAACTTTAAATTCTGATCTGCATTCCTCTCCTATTTTTTTTTTTTTTTTAATTGGTCACCTCTCAACCTCTGGAGAGGGATGGTAATCTTCACTGGTCACATCTACTTTATCCATTTGATGATCAGATGCTCAAACAGAGCCTGTGGCTTTATTTTTTTGTGGATTTCATGCCTTTTCCTTCGTAAAGACCGATCAAACGCTAATTCTATAGCAAAGGTCAATCAATTCATTCTGAACTAGGTTAAGTGATTACCTTCCATTTACTGTTGCTGTTTCTGATGATTTGTTCTTTTTAAACAAATGGTTTGGCATATTATATATATACACTGTATCTCTCTTCCTCTCCCGATAGGTTCTCTCTTAGTTTCTAAGTACCTGGGAACAATGCCAGTGTCTGCAAAGTCACTGGAACTGGAGCCTTCCATTTGAAATGGACTTCACGGCTCAATGAGTGGCCTTAAGGCTAATCATCTCATTCCCAAAGAAATCCTCAGCCTTCCAGTGACCTCCTCTACCAGTCCCAATCCCTGTCTTCCCACCCCTTCAGCTCATCACGCTTAGTTAATTTCATCACTTCTTTCTGGGCAAGATGGCAGATGCATTTTGTCATTGTATTTCATGTTCTGGCTTTATTGTCTTTGTGTCAAAGAACATAAACCTTTCGTCCCCTCTCCTGTCACATAAAGAGATACCATCACCTCATTGATGGAAATAAACAAAGAACTTTGTCACGTAGATGGGCCCCCAGTCAGTAACATCAGCCAAATCAAACATTCACATTGCTCTCTTGAAGACTGACTGGTGAGAAATCAGTGAGCTTTCAAGCCTTTATTCCACAAGGCTAAATGTAGCCATTACCAGAAGCCTGGCATAAAAATGAACCAAAAATGGCATATAAAATTTACTTTTGTGTGTTTGCTTCCATCACCATAGTATGCAAGTTAGACCAGCTAGACTCCTTTTCAGAGCACTGATTTATATATATGATCTAGCAAAGTCTAAATGAGATCTCAGATTCATTGTATGCAAGAGGTCTAAGGATTCCATAGTTGGCTAACACTTTTGGTTTGGTCCTTTGATTCCACTGCTATGTAATGTCATCAAAAAGTAAATCTAAGAAAACGTGAAACACAATCAAATCCTGAATAGAGTACAGCAACAATGTCAAAGCACATACAACAGCCAGAATTACCTTTTTGCCCTAACTATAATGTAAACAAAATAAAAATAAATAAAAATCAGTGGCTCTTCTACACTTTCCCTTTGACATGAAGTGGTATTGTTACCAACCTCTTTGTCAGACTTCTTCATGAAAGCATTTTCACGTTTTCGCTAAAAAGAGCTGAATAAATGACTGCAGAGAAGACCTTTCCGATAGGCAATGGCAATGAAGTTTAAATCCACTGCTTAACAAGAGAGTATATGAAGGAGACTGTTCATTCTGAGCAGACAATAACAAATGAAGTTACTCTCAAAATTCAGTTATAATTTATACTACAAGATGAGTTTATGGTAGCAACATGAGACTAAGAATTAGGACACTTGGTTTCCATTTGTGCTCTGACACAAAATCCCATTTTAACCCTTCATAAATAACAAGAAGAGATTCTCAAATAATCAAATATTCAATCCAAAAGTTTCACTTCCGGATTGGGTTTGTGTTATATACACTTAAACTGACATTTTTGTCTGATTTCTGTGTTTCTGCGCAAACAATCCTCTCGGCCCATGGGAAGAGATAAGCAGACGTCTCAAGATATGTATGCTATAAAGATCTTCACTATCACTTGCATGATCAGGTTTCTATTCACTGTGGATCTCAGTTTCCTCTCTTATAAGACAGGGGAAATATGACTGTTTAAAAGCAGTATCATGAGATTCTTCAGGGGAAGTGTTTTGTAATTTGCAGTATATTCTATGTACTTCTTGTTCTATGAACAGAGACTCACAAAAAATAAGTCCAAGCCAGTAAAAGCATCTTACATTGATGCAATTTTTTTTCACGGGGACCTGAACTCATTTCAACCTTTGTCACAATAATAATTTTCAGTCTTAGATATATCTTTTATTACACAACACATGCACTGGTGGTGCACTGGTGCTAGGGCACACTTCATTGTAGGAACGAACACTAGAATGCTACAATCCAGAACATAGGACTAAGTTTGTAGGCCCTGCTCTCACTCCAGGGTTTATCCAGTTCATCCTAGTTTGCTCCTCAGATCTTGTTTCTGTCTTCCTTACCCTCACAAAAATCTGCTCTTCCTGTTCTCATCTCAAACTCTTCCATAATTATTAGCTTTTACGGTTGTTGTGTTTTTTTCTCAAAGTGAATTTGCCATTAAGAAACTATAATTTTTGCTGCTACTTGAGAAATTGGTAAACCATTTTCACTGTTACATTTTCAAAGACAGCCATATGCAAATATCTTCTAATCAACACTTCAATTTAAACAGCTAATTTCTGATAAAATTATCAGTAATTAAAAACAGAGCCTTCCAATGGGGATCAAGAGACAAGCTTGGAAAATGGTCTTTTTACCAGCTTTGCTTTAAAACTTGCTATTTTAAATAACCTGCAGTTTCTTCCTTCATTTTTTTTTTTTCCTTTTTCCCTGAACAGGAAATATACTTGCAGAAAGATACAATTAATGTTACCAAGAAAATTACTACTTTTCTGAAGTTTTTTCAACAACCTTATGTCATCTGTGATAAAATTCTGCTTTTTCTCTATAGAATACTAAGTATATGGTCAAAAACTGCAATAGACAGGACAGTGCTTTGTATTCAGTGCTACAGATCAGTAAGAGTAATTTCTGTAGAAGGTTATTGGCTTAAGTTACGTTAAATCCTTTAGGGCTTCTCCCTAAGAGCTATTTCAGTTGTTTTACCAAGCAATTTGGCTTTAGAAAGGTTTCCTTTTAGTAGACAATTGCTCCCGTATTTTCCTGTTAGCCAGCTGTCCACATCTACTACTGAGCTGAAAGTAAATGTTAACAGCCCATAAGACGTTGATGGAGTGGTTCCAAATTCAGTGAAGTTTGGTTATCAGATGGCCCATTAGTTTAAGCGAGACTACTTTTGTCTTCTATCATGCTGAATACCAAATTAATCCAAAGTAATGAATTTGATAATCAAGCCACAAACATAGTTAAAATTAAGCTTCAGGATCACAAACAAAAAAATTATTCCACTTTCACCAAAAGTGGGTAACTGGCAGGGGGGGTTGGACTAGATGATCTCTAGAGCATTCTGTGATTCTATGAAATACTTCCACCATTCTGCATATGGCTAAAGTTTACCCTCCTCATTTCCTGTAACTTTGCTCTGAAAAATAACAAACTTAATCCGTCTGTAGCTCTTTTTATTGTACGACCCATTAACAGGTATCTCTGCCCGATAACCCTTATACAAAAGCACATTGGTCTACACAAAAGTATAAGCTGGAAGGAGTTTAGTTAAACATTTCACCAGGTGGTGTGAGAACTCCAATCAATTTTAACCTGGTTTATATTAATAATTGTTACATTCTTTAAGGAAGAGCTAGAAACTAAAAGAGCTTGTCTTCAACCTATAAGTCATAAATCTTTACAGAACTTTTATAACTAGTTTAGGTTAAACTGAGCAACTGTTCAAGGTTAAGACACAAAGTATAAACTGTGCAAATTATTGATGGGAACACTTTGGTTCTGTAAGTGCTTAACATGACCTTATTTGCTTTCTTAAAAGGACATTTACTAAGGAAGAGAAACTGATAGCAAGGCAAGCATAAACTTGCTTGCTTTGTAGACAGAAATCAGGATGCAAATATATGTGAAGGAGCACAGAAGTAAAACTTACTCTTATAAACCAAAGACATTTTATATCCTCAGGTGTCATTAAAATGTTTCCAAAAAGTCAGCTGAAATGATGCAAAAATCAACTGAAAAACTGCGTTGCCACACATTTATAGAAATATACAAAGATCTGGTATTTCTGGCTTGAGAAACAGCCTAGTTAGTCTTGAGAGCTCAAGCTTATTAAACTCGGACCGCTTTATAGTCAAATCTAACAAAGAACAGATGCAGAGTGCCATCTTTATATAAAGGATGATAGCAGCAGGTCCTTCAGAGGACAGTTTCTTCAGTTTCACGGGAGAATCTCCTTGGTAGAAAAAGTTATGTTTAGCAGTTAGAGATTTTTCTTCCAAGCCAGTGTTTTGAACTGTCTAGAAGTGAGCAGAAAAACAAAACAAAACATCACACTCTTAAGTTATCAGACAGGAATGTTAGTTACTGTGATGATACAATACAAGAATGGAAAGTAGAAGGCTAGGCGCTGTCACAAAGTGATAAACAGCACTCAATCTAATTATCTGATATTTAAAAGAATTTATCATTTCATAATACAAGTTCAGCAATATACAAGCTCAGAAACCCAAGATATTTTCTGTGGAGAAAACAATTTGCTTTTTTCTAGTTATTAGCCACTCAAATTCATGTAAAGCGAATTCTGCAGATCCTTAATCATATGAATAATCCCTTTGAATCTAGCCAGGCATCTGAGAGATAAGCCTTGAAACTGAGTCTCATAAGTAGAATCACGGAATCATTCAGATTGGAAAAGACTTTTAAAATCAACCAGCCCAACTAATAATCAAGTGCTGCCAAGTCCATCACTGAAACATGTCACTAAGCACCACATCTAATAGTCTGTTAAATACCTGCAGGGATGCTGACACAACCACTTCCCTGAGGAGCCTGTTCCAGAGACTCGCAACCCTTTCAGTGAAGAAATTTTTCCTGATGTCCATGCTAAATCTCCCCTAGTACAATTTGAGGCCATTTCCTCTCGTCCTATTGCTTGTTTCTTAGGAGAAAAGACCAACTCCCACCTCACTACAGCATCCTTTCAGCAAGTTGTAGAGGGCAAGAAGGTCTCCCCTGAGCCTCTTTTTCTCCAGGCTAAACAACCCCAGTTTCCTCAGCTGCTCCTCATAAGACTCATGCTCTAGGCCTCTCACCAGCGTTTTTTCCCCTTCTTTGAACGTGCTCAAGCACCTCAATGTCCTTCTTGTAGTGAGATGCCCCAAACAACACTGTATTCAAGGTGCGGCCTCACCAGTGTTGAATACAGTGGGACAACCAATTGCCTAGTCCTGTTGGCCCTGAGGAACACCATTTCCAACTGGCCACCAACTGGGTTTAACTCCATTCACCACCACTCTTTGGACCTGGCCACTCAAACAGTTTTTCATCTAACAAAGTGTACACCTGCCCAAGCTATGAGCAAGTAGTTTCTCCAGTTTCTCCCACAGCAGAATGCTGCAGGAAACAGTGTCAAAGGCTTTACTAAAGTTGAGTTAGACAACATCCACAGCCTTTGTCTCATCCACTATGGGGGCCATATTGTCACAGAAGGACACCATGTTAGTCAAGCAGGGCATGCCTCTCAAAAACCCATGCTGACTGGGCCTGATCGCCTGGTTGTCCTGTATGCGACGTGTGATGGTACTCGATATGATGTGCTCCATAACCTTCCCTGGCACCAAGGTCAGGCTGACGGACCTGTAGTTCACCAGATCCCACTTCTAGCCCTTCTTGTAGATGAGTGTCACGTTTACTAACTTCCAGTCAACTGGGACCTCTCCATTTATCCAGGACTGCTGGTAAATGACAGAAAGTGGCTTGGTGTGCACTTCTGTCAGCTCCATCAGTACCCTTGGCTGGATCTCATCCAGTCCCATAAACTTGTCTGTGTTTAAGTGGTGTAGCAGGCCCTTATCTCCCTTTCATATGTTTAAATAAACAATTTCTAAAAATAAAAATACTACAGTGTTCCCTAAAGCACTAGTTATTTCTGATAATGCCATCTATCATTTCTGCACCATGCATTTGTAATGCCACCATATCAGACACATGCCAATGAATCTTAACTCCACAACACAAAACATGGATTATGAAACATATGTCTTTCTTAGTAACCAAAATGGATTCATGCATACTTACTAGATAAATTATAAAACAGGCATGTGAAAAACAACCTTTAAGCTCCAACTTTTTTTTTTTCCCCAAACAAGGTCACTTAGTAACTGGGGGGAAGAATAAAATTTTTATGGCTGTTAGAGGCAAACAGACGTGAAAATGGGAAGATACTGTGCTTCAAGGAGACACAGTGCCCTTTAGCTGATATTCACAGTTCATACCAATGGTGTAATGACTGAAGCAACACTAAATGAAGTGAAAAAGATGCAGGTTGGCAATAGCAAAAATGAAAACTATGAGGGTGAAACATTTATCCTTGGTTTTCAGGTATGGAGACAAATAATTTCAACTGGTCACTGAACATTTATTTCATATAAGGCACTATGGAGAAGAGCATAACCCAAGAGGAGTGCTTGCTTTTCCCTCCCGTGCAGCTTGGGAACAATACAGCTGTGTTTCTAGCAGTACAGAAAAGATGAATTGTGCTGTCCCCACTGACACTTTTTTCTTAGTCATTACACCCAAATCAAATGGGAAAGCACAGGTACAGGCAAAAGTCACTTCACCCCTTGAAATAGTGAGCCACAAACCAGTCTGAAATACTTCTCAAAATCTAGTTGCTAGGTGATTCCTAGAACAGCAAATTCCTGTAATCTCTGGTAAGCAGTCAGCCTTTGCAGCAGGAGGGCTTCAATATTTGCCCAACTGGCCACAGAGAATGCAGGATATGTTCTGTCAGGGGGTTTTATTCACAGAAGCTGATGGCAATGGCACCAACTGCTACATGGCCACACCCACTGAGGAGCTAAATTTCAACCTGAAAGAGAGAGCACTCCTAAAGGATGGCTTCTCCTCTGTGCACAAGGCTGGACTAAATCACAACCCTCCTAAAGAGGGCTGTGAAGATCCAGCAGTTCACCACTACATTGGTGGGTCTACACCTTCTGAAATGCCCATCCACTTCTGATAACATTAAAGAAGTCACTCTCCCTACAGAGCCACTAAGCTCAGCATAAACAATGTTCACTCTCTATAACCAGTAGTGGTGTAATTAGGGTCTCCACAGTGCCGTTGTTGTAAATTAATACTTCTCATTCATCTACATCTCTTCCCTTACCTAACTACAAATCAAGTACTTAACCTGGATGAATGGAAATTTCCTGTAAATTCTACAAGAACTGAAGATAACACTACTTGCTGCACAAGGTGGTGGAGAGAGACATGGAGGGCAAGAAGAAAAATCCTGTATCATTGTTACAGCAATTGATTCTCACAAGTATAATTCTTTACGAAAAACAGAACCATATTTATGGTTTAAATGGTCCATGTCATTTACAGGATATGAGCTGAAATAAAATGTATGGGTGGCATTTGGCATTTTAGAAAAAGATACATGCCAAGTATTTTACAACATGAAAAAAAAAAAAATAAAATCTTTATTAGTAACTATTTGTATTTTGCTAAGTGTTCCACAGCCAGAAATCTCACCAGTTTTCAGGTAGGTGTCTTTTTTTTTAAAGTCTCTTTTCAGTACTTTTGAACCATAAGTTATTATTTTAGCCATTTGTCTAGAATATACTAGGAAATTATCAGTAATGCTGAGTGGTTGAAACAAACTGATGGTAAAATGGAGGTTGAATGAGTCCTTCTGAACCTTCATTCTGCATGTGTGATGTCTCTTTATTGCAGCCATTTATCACTTTTTACCTTTCAGACAGTATTATAGAGGATAATTACATGGTAGTTAAATTGGTAGAAATTAATATATTTCTCCTTCCAAGAAAGGTTCTTTTCTATTTTGAATCTACCATGCACTGTAAAACACAAGCTTCTATGTGACAAATTGGATACTGTGAAGTAGTATATGTAATAAAAGTGATTAACACCATGAAAATAGGCTGACTTCATTTTCAGACAGATCTAGAAACATTTCATGTGTTAGATGTTAAATACTGTAGGATCTCATATTGAATAATTCGAACGCCTAAGGAGTTTTACTTTGTATTCCAAATTATAGTAATTAAAATGCTCTTGGAATAGTCTCCTTAATATTAACTGAGCATTCCTCATTACACAACAAGCAAAATGATTACTTCTGCTGAGTTTCTCTTTCATTCTTCTGTTCCAGCAGCCTTTAACATATAGTAAAGATCTCTGTGAAGCAAACAAAATGCCCAATAGTTTCTATATCACAGAGTTCTGCTAGCATACCAGATGCAAAACAAGACCATACCTTATATAAATATGCGAGTGAGTTTTGATCTTCTACTAGTTAAAACTGAAGAAATTTGCAAAGTCAATATCTAATATTGAAATGACTGCTAATTCTGACTTTTAAATACTTCCTCTTACACAGTACTCCAACATTGGCATAATACAACACGATGTTCTTTAGCTTGGAGGCAAATCATCCCATTTGCAATTCTAATAGCATTGGTGAGGCATTTTGATTCCAAATCTTGAGGATAAAATTAGCTTTCACTTTATTTGAGAAAAATGTATGCATTTTGTAAGAGCAAGTTCTAAGAGAACTTTTATGCAAAGTTTCAAGGCCATGGAATCTTTTAGCGTGAAACCAAAAGCATGCGATTTCAATGAGATTATACACAAATTATTAATAGGACACTTTGATACTGCAAAAGCAATGACCAGTTAAAGAAAGTAATACAGAAGAAGGTAGGTTTAAATGTATCGTGGTTGCTCGCTGGAATAGCAGTTAAAGATGGCAGCACACACAACATGCATGGACTAGACGGGAAGAGCTATAAGATCTTTTCAGTCGTACACAAGAGAAAAAGGAGTGAAATTGCTTCTACTCAAACGGAAAAGATTTAAATGCAATCATTAGTATATGAGTAGATTGCAGATAAATGTAATGAAGTGTATGTACCTAAGTACGACTCTTGATTTTCTCTTTTAGATTTTATAGCGCTAGGCATGAATAGTTATTGCTTTTTTTACTATATTAATCTAATATATCCACCAAAATATTTTAACAATTCTATTAAAAGCAAAAGTCATAAATGCTCTATAAAAATAATCAGAGGAAAACCTAAGGGCACCTCCTTTCTGCATTAATATTAAATCTCTTGATAAAAGTCAATCACTCGTCATATAGAAGATGCAAAATCTTTAATGTTCTAGAAAGCCTTATGAAGTTTTTTCCCATTGTTACAAATCAATACCAGTTAGCAGTAGATAGGGTAGAGGGGCAGGTTGTGAAAATACCTAGCAATTTAGAAGGCTTATCTATAAAGTTAATCAATAAACCAGACTGTGACGTAAAGCCTTTGAGAACAATGAAAATCAATAATGGAATACTGTGCAAATGTGAGCAAAATAACAATATAAGGAGGACCAGGCACAATATCAAAAGCAGTAGGGGCTCAACTAGGGAAACTTAGGTTTTTGTCAATGATCATGAAAGGCCTGATATTTGAAGTTCCAAGAGGACCTGTAAGTTTCGCCCACTGTAGTCTACACTCACTGAACTAAATTTTACTGGTCCTATTGAATACCCAATTCTGCAAAAATTACTAAGGCTACTAGCACGACTTACCACTTCATCAAATACCATTTTGGAGGAGAATTTCACATGATTCTCCACAAAATTACAAAGCACTCTGTCAGAAAAAATGGCATTATTAAATTCCACTCTCCACAGCTATGTAAAAAAAAAAAAAAAAGTGAAATATGAATTATATGAAATAATATTAAATAATTTGAAATACGAAATATACATAATCTTGAATTGCTATCTGAAAATTGATACCTATTAAAGAAACGTTCCAGACTGTCAGAATCAAATGGGAAAACAGAAGGCTGACAAAGGTATACAATTCTTTGTTTATTCTTGGGTAATATAATGAAATGCTTTACTAAAAAGGATATTAATCTTTGTACACTTGCGAAAGATTTTTTTTTTAGGATGTTTAGTTTAGCAGGATGAATAATATCAGACTAAAGAATTGCTGATTACTAGGAAACTATTCATGAGTAAGTGTTAAGCAAACAGATATTTGTAAACTCTCTTTTAAAATCACTGATATTTCAAAGTTGAAGATCTCATTATACAGAGAGTTATGGTTGTATATACAGGACCATACTCATCTAGGTTGTAAACTGCTTTTGATTTGCACTATCTTTCCTTGCATTTTTTTCAGTTATAAATGAATCACTGAGGAAGAGTAAAAGGTAACCTCTAGTAAGACTTCAGATTAAACTTATTTTTTCTGCTACATTTCTACGTTTTAGTTCTTGTCATGGGGGAAAAAACCCAGCACATTTATAGGATCTTGCTTACTTTATTATGAGCAGTTTGCTAACCTTGCAACAAAAGTTCATTGTATTATTTTTTTTTTTTTCTGTATAGTTGAAAGTAGTGGCTATTACTTTATTGTTCAAGTTAATAGAATGTCCTAAGGTCAATTCATGTTTTGTGATTTGGAGATATTTTTGTGTACTCCGTGACGGATTTTTTTTTTTTTATGCTATACAGTTCCTTTTCCCAGCTTACTTCACAATGTCTATCAGAATTTTTATTCCTGTAAAGATAGTTGTTTTGCTTAGTGTATTTTTTTTTTTCTGAGAAGTTTGTCCATGGCCTGTGATGAACTTGTACACTTTCATTTTCTAATTTTGAGTGCAATTTTTACTTTTATTTTTCTTCTTCCACAGAAAAGTTATGTATGTAAATGTGTGAGGCCAATGAAGACAGTCTTCAAATATGTAATTCTGATCGGAACCATTCGATTCTCTAAACTTATTTCTCTGTGATGAACATACTTAAGACTAGCTAACTGGGGTCACACATACTAATTTTTTAGTAGCTTCTGATTGCATTAGAAAATGCAGTGAAAAGGAAAGTGTGGGGAGGTGGGGTGTGTCCAAGGCAAAGAGTTGTTAATCTGGCTACCACAGTATTTAATGACAGTGAACTTTCACATATCAAATAACTGTTGCTTCCTCTTCAGATGACTCACCTCCTAACCCCACTAACTCCATTGCTAAATGTCAGTAAATAGAAGCATGAGCCTACCATAGAGGGAAATGCTCCTTCTGCGTCTCTGAAACATGTTTAACATCTTTGCTTCCCGCTCATCTATGCTATACAGTTTAAGACTTTTGAAAACAGAGAAGCTATATGAAAATATATAATATAAAGTGAAGAATTTCCAGCATTCACACATTATTATTTGAAAGTGGATCAAATACGTAGAAATAACAATCACTAGAATTTTGTCTGCCTTTTTAATGCAGATTGAAGTTGTGCCATCAGACATTGCTCAGTGGCTGCCTAAACATTCAGAACTCGAACAAAATATACATGGAACAATTATAGATTATTTTACTCCTACTGAGAAAGATAATTACCATGGATTCAGGTGACCTCATTTGAAGAGGGACCTCTCTGAGGTTCTGTCTTTGTCATTCATAAGATTTACATTCATAAGATATATAAGATATATACATAAGATATATTTTTCCTATATGAGGAAAAAGCTGAGGTACTGAATGACTTCTTTGCATCAGTCTTTAATAGTTACACTAGTTGTTCTCTTAAGTGCCCAGTCCCCTGAGTGACAGGGACAAGGAGCAGAATAAAGATCCCATAATCAAAGAGGAAATAGTCAGTGACCTACGACACCACTTAGATGCACACAAGTTCACGGAGTCAGATGAGATCCAGCCAAGAGTACCGACGGAGCTGACAGAAGTGCACACCAAGACACTTTCCATTGTTTACCAGCACTCCTGGCTAACCAGAGAGGTCTCAGTTGACTGGAAATTCGCAAATGTGACAAAAATCTACAAGAAGGGCTAGAAGTGGGATCTGGTGAACTACAGGCCCGTCAGCCTGACCTTGGTGCCAGGGAAGGTTATGGAGCACATCATACTGAGTGCCATCACGCAGCACACAGAGGACAACTAGGCGATCAGGCCCAGTCAGCATGGGTTTTTGAGAGGCATGCCCTGCTTGACTGATGTGTCCTTCTATGACAATATGGCCCCCATAGTGGATGAGACAAAGGCTGTGGATGTTGTCTAACTCAACTTTAGTAAAGCCTCTGACACTGAAACTGGCTGCTCATGGCTTGGACGGGTGTAGTCTTTGCTAGGTGAAAAAATGGGTCAGTGGCCAGGTCCAAAGAGTAAATCGAATTGGCGTACAATCACAAGCGTCGCTCCCCAGGGCACAGTACTGGGATCCATTCTCTTCAATATCTCTATCAATGATCTAGAGGAGGGAATTAAGGGAACCTGCAGTAAATTTGCAGATGAAACTAAGTTGGGTGGAAGTGTTGATCTGCCAGATGCTACAGAGGGATCTGGACAGGCCGGATTGATAGGTTGAAGCCTGTGGTATGAAGTTCAACAGGGCTAAGTGCAGGGTCATGCACATGGGTCACAACAACCCCATACAATGCTACAGGCTTGGGAACAGATGCAGGCAGTGGTCAAAGAAGACTGTGAACAGGTATGTCTAAGAAGCAAGACCTGGGAATTTTTTGTGCAGAACTATAACTAAATGACCGTTTGACCCAAACCACTTAGCACCTTTCTGTGGATAAAGCAGTCGAAAAAAATTACTCATTACTGAGCAGGTAGGCCTGTCTCTCTGTCTAAAGATTTTATGTACCTTGTTAAATGAAAATGTAAAGGTAAGAATTGATAATGTTGCCAAAAAAAACCCAAACAAAACTAGCTATGAGGATACAGAGGTTCAGAACTTGCAGAGTGCTTATCAGCTTGAGTAAATAATTCAAATTAAGCTAGAACAGAAATGTTACTATATATTACAGGAACAGAGTTACTTACTAATGCAACAGTCAATTTAAATTGCACTGGAGCTAGACATATTACTATGCTATTCACTTCCGTTAACTCCCACTATGACTGGTTGGTTTTGGTTTTTTTAAATATATATTCATAATAGCTATCTGGCAACTTTTTTTCCCCTGATTTGCACATAAAGAACATTAAACAGGAAACTTTGCGCAAAAAAAAAATATATGAAAAAATATTGCAGCTACTTATGTAACATTTTCTCCCAGAAATCATTCATAAGGCTATCTGTTTATTTTGGTCCTTCTGTCTTTCAAAGTATGCATGGTAAATCTTGTCCATGACTGAATTGCAGCCACAGTAAAGGTCTCGTCATATTTTATCTTTGGATTAGAGATTCCAATTTTAGCCAGAGTAATTTAAATCAGACATTTTTATGTTAGGATCTTGCAAGTTAGATAAAAATGTAATCCTATAAATCACACAAACATATCACCTGTGTCCCTTTGTTCATCTATGGTGATAGGACATATTTTATACACAATTAGAGTATTTATGTGTCACTCTTGGTCATACCAGAGTTTGTTTTTTAGTCAAAGGAAAAAAGAAAAATGTCAGTCAAAATTTAAAAAAAAAGTACCTTCTAAACGATACTGCATTTTTTATCACAAGGATCAACCCATTCAATAAACATTCAGATAATTAACATTTTTTTGTCATCTTTCCTGAAAGAATACATTTACTCATACCTAACTGTGAAGTTCTAGTGAAAAAAATCTTATCCTTGAGGTGAAAATACCTGCTTTTGTCTGCAGATGGGTAATTGTACTCTCTCATGTTCCCATAACTCTTTGGCCTACCTGTGCACAACCATTTTAAGCAACTAAGGGTTAAAGTCTATTAAATTTATAGGGCAGGTTATAAACTCTCATCTCACACTTGCCATGTATCAGCATTTGGTCAATCACTGCATATCTAAGCTACTTCAGCATAGCCTCTTTGTCCATGTGATTTTTTACACAAAACATTCAAAGCTGCAATAAATTAAACTACAGAAAATGTATGAGCCTTAATTTTAAAAAAAATATATAAAACGACATAGAAAAGAAAAAAAGAACAGGTAATAGTGAAATAATATATTAGTAGACACTAAATAGTTTAAACATTGGCAAACTGTGTAGCCTTTTTTGCTTTCTGTCTGATGTATTTGCAATACAGAACAATACATGTTATCTACAGGTGACAGAAAAATTTATGCTGTCTTTGCAAATCAGTCAATCAAGTAAAAATTTCAAATCTCACTGCTCTTCACCAGGCTGTTTCACTGAAATCAGAATTTTCTCTTGTTGACTTCAATTAACTTTAGTTTCCAATCAGGAGAAGCAAATTTTAATGTCATTTAAAAGCAGTATTTGAAGAGAATGTCACATATTTTACTTTGATATGATTTCAACATGTAGTTAAGATTTTATGAAAGAAAAATGTCACTTTCATTTACCAGATCGTTCTGATGAAAATAGCTAAACATTTAACTTCAAATGTCTGTTGAGAAACACAAGGTAATTAGTGTTTGTTTTGTTTTTTTTTTCCTAAATAAAAATTACAAATAATTTTAAATGACCAAAATACCCTGTGTCATTTTTGGTTCTTTCAGAACTTGAATCCTATTTTCTTACTTGTATTGAATTTATTCCTAAAATGTATTTCCTCAAGCACAATCTGGTTTATAAGACATTCTCAACTAAGCTACTGATTGAATTATGTTCAGATTTTCACATGCAAACAAGTAGCTGCAGGTTAATGATTTACTGCTTCATGAGAGAGCCTCCATTTCTGGTCATGTGGAATCTTCCACCCCACGGCAAGTGAGAACACAAACGTGTTAACAGACAATGGTGGAAGTTTTTAGAATGCTATAAAAGCTTCTGATTTTAAGTCTTAAAGTCTCTCTCTCTCTCTCCTTCTCCAACTTTTAAAGAAATGTTGCAGTGGAGTTCCTGAAGTCACCACCACTCGTAGGATCTGGGCAGGGAAGCATTAAAAAAACCCCACTCTTATGGAAATATGAACAGGTGCTTGAAAATATTCAATGGACACGAAAATGCAGTGTGAATTGTGTCCTCTAAAGAATGAAATGTTGCATGGCGCTATCTTGCAGGAAAGGTAAAACTATCCACATTTAATGACAGAATAGATCGGAAACCAAGCAACATCTTCCTTCAGAAAAGTTGATTTATTATTTATTTTAATCACAATGGTAGTTGAGGTTTCATACTGTTAAGACATGCAACAAATAGCACGTGAGTTTTATTAGAAAGGAATTATTTTTAGTCTAAATTTGATTTTTAAACTCATGACGTATATCATTCAATTAATTTAAACTAGAAAGTTAAGACTTGTTTTCAAAGTAATCCAGCAGCAGTCAGGATATCACAAACCCATTCTAAGGCCGCAATGAATGAAGATCAGTAAGCATAAGAAGATCATTTGCTTTTTTTCTACTTGCGTAGCTGACATCTTTTACACAAAACATAGACTCTTTAAAAAGTAAAATGCCATGTGAGCAAAATATTATGAATTTTGCTTTTGCTATTTAGCAATTATGTTTCTCACTCTATTAGGTGACTTCTACAAATAACCAGCCGAGAACTAAATTGTAACATTATCACATGCTTTAGATAACTAACCAGTAAGTATGTAAGCAAATAATAGTTATCATTAGCAATAGAACACAAACTAGTTGCAATTCAAGAATGATTCACATGAAAATTCACTAAACGTATGGAAGCAGAATTTTAAAACAGTAAATGATATTTTCCTTAATAGTGTTGAGCATTGAAATCACTACTTAATTAGAATCATAGAATCATAGAATAATTAAGGTTGGAAAAGACCTCTAGGATCATCAAGCCCAAACTACTACTCAATGGCTCCATGATCACTGGACCATGCCCTGAAGTGCCATATCCAATCGCCCTTTGAACACCACCAGGGATGGTGACTCCACCACTTCCCTGGACAGCCTGTTCCAATTTCTAACCACTTTTGCAGTAAAGAAATTCTTCATAATGTCCAATCTAAACCCTCCCTGGAACAGTTTGAGGTCATTACCTCTTGTCCTATTGTTAGTTACTTAGGGAGAAGAGGTCAACGCCCACCTCACTACAACCTCCCTTCAGATAGCTGTAGAGACCAATAAGGTCTCCTCTCAGCCTCCTCTTCTTCAGACTAAACAATCCCAGCTCCCTCAGCCTCTCCTCATAAGACATGTTTTCCAACCCTTCACCAGCTTCATTGCCTTTCTCTGTACCCACTCCAGCACCTCAATGTCCTTCTTATACTGCAGTGCCCAAAACTGGACACAGTACTCGAGGAGTGGTGTCACCGGTGCTGAGTACAAGGGCACAATCACTTCCTGACTCCTGTTGGCCACCCGATTTCTGATCCAAGCCAGGATGCTGTTGGCTCTCTTGGCCACCTGGGCACACTGGCTGGCTCATTTTCAGCTGGCTGTCAACCAACACCCCCAGGTCCTTCTCTGCCAGGCAGCTCTCCAGCCACTCATCCCCAAGCCTGTATCTTTGCATGGGGTTGTTACGACCAAAGTGCAGGATCCGGCACTTGGCCTTATTAAACCTCATACAATTGGTCTCAGCCCACTGATCCAACCTATCTAGGTCTCTCTGAAGAGCCTTCCTGCCCTCAAGCAGATCAATACTCTCATCTAATTTTGTGTCATCTGCAAACTTACTGAGAGTGCACTCAATCCCCTTATCCAAATCATTGATGAAGATGTTAAACAGGACCGGCCCCAGTACTGAGCCCTGGGGAACACCACTAGTGACCAGACGCCAATTAAATTTAACTCCATTCACCACGACTCTCTGGGCTCGGCCAGCCAGCCAGTTTTTAACCCAGCAAAGAGTAAATCTGCCTAGGCCATGAGCCACCAGCTTCTCCAGCAGGATGCTGTGGGAAACTATCAAATGCTTTACTAAGGTCCAGGTAGACAACATCCACAGCCTTTCCCTCATCCACTAAAATGAAATTAAAGCTCTAGTATCATATAAAATAGAACTAACTTCCTCAAAAGAAAATCTGTTACAGTTCTTGTGTGTGGGGGGTTGGTTTGGGAATAGAAAAGTGAGAGAGTTTGGAAACAGACCTCACCACAGTAGTGTATGATGTAACAGTGAAGTTTTCACAGGTAATAGAAGAAATGTGGGAGGTTAAGTTTTACAGTGCATAATCACAGTTGCCTTTCACCTCTGGGAACCTGTGCTCAAGCAAGGTCAAAGAGAAAATTAGGTTTTGTGATCTCTTCACAGTCCCAATCTACAGTTAGAAAAAGCTATGACCAGAACAGCAAGAGGCTGGCAGCCAAAGGCTAAACTACAGACACAAGGTTTTCGTTCACACGCTTCAGCCTCTGGCATTCTATCAAACCTCAACCCTGCACTTAATGTGAGGTTACTGACCTGTGTAAGGTGAAGCATACTTTTCTTCATGGAATTGATGTCTTGACCTGTACAATTACTGATCTTATTGAGGACAGTCTTTCTTATCCCCAGGTTTCAGAAATATCAATGGAAAATACAGTCAATTACTCACCACACCCTACAACTACAAAAGAGCTACATAACCTTGTTTACATACTTGTAAATTAAAGGAAGTTATAGCACTTAAGGAATTACAAGAAGCAGTTGTACATCACTCATAGAAGCTTTGTAATGGGCTTGGTGGAATAATTCATAGAAATTAAGGTGAAGTAAGCCAATAAAATCAAAGAAAACAGTTTGTTTAAACAACATTTAGGTTGGATTTTGTGACCTCTTTTCAGCCCAGACAGAAGACAGTTAGAGTCCAGAGCATGTTAGATTTATTTCATTCGCTACCAGCATCTTCGGTGATATCATATGGTCCAACTAAAGATACTAGATTTTAAATTACTGAATCATATTCTCTCTCTGCATACATTTTCTTGCTTTTACATTCTTACACTGCCATAGCTACGACAATATTTCTTTTAAATTATAATTCAAATGCATTTGCTACACTCCCATTTTCTGCAACATTTATCATCTAGAGCAATTCAGAATAATTTTAACGCTGAATTCAGATTTGAAGGTCTCCATTTACTGGCCACAATTAAAAAATGGTAGTGAATATGTAAAATAGACAGTTATTTGCAAAATTAAGCAACAAAAATGTTTCAGAGTGATTTGCTACACCAGCCATCTATACAGAACCTGCCTATTTAAATGTTTTAATGGAGTTCCACAGTAATTGAGCAACATTCTAACATTTTAAACCAGAAAAACACCCTGTATTATCATCTCTCTTCTTGCTAAACTCTGAGGAGAAATAGCTTGATTGAACGGGGCGCGGAGTGTGTAGTGTGTGGGCTGATGTGTTCCATGTGTGAGAAATAATTCCAGAGGAGAAAAAAAATGAATTCTAGTTTTACTTTTTATAACATTGAAATCTGTGGTCACTTTCCCTTGTTAAAACTTCCGAAAATAGTATTTCCAACAGTGTTTAACCCCATTATTAATCAACAGAAGGGTGCTTAAAAATAGGATTTTGAAAGAATATTTTTCAAAATTCTGTCCCATAAATAATTTAACATTTTATATTACCAAGTAGCAAGCCACACACAGTAATGTTACTTACCAACTTTTAGAAAAAACGTATTGAAATATTTAGTATATTCTGCTGTAAATAATGTAAAGCACAAAACAAATATTCTTGCCTTACTGGAAGGTCTAGCATTTATTATCACAACTTCTACTTATAAAAACAACTCAGTCATAGTAAGAAAAAATCATTAGCCATTATTGTTCTAATATTTTTCTTACCATTTAAATTTTTTAAGTTGTTAGCTGTCTCTGGAACAAAATTATGACAACTTACTTGAATTTTCCAGTAGGACACCTGCAATTTAGAGCACCAAAACAGCCCTTCTGATGGCCCCTCTAACCCTGCGTCCTCTCTCCAAGCGCGACCAACAGTTCATGCCTAGGAAAGAGTAAAACAGTAATGCTTCTCCCAGAATTCTCAGCTTTTGGCACCCGGCAGTTTAGAGACTTAATAAATTAGAGATCATCTGCACATCACCCCATTAATACCTTTCAATATACCTTTCAGTTATGCATTTTCTTGAGGTTTTTTTTAAACACAGTTATAGTTTTAGACCCTTCACAATATTCTTCAGGAGTGAATTAATTGAATTTAGGAGTTGCTTTCAGTACCTTGTCCTGTTCAGTATATTCTAGCAAATGGTGAACAGCATGCAAGCTTGACTATTTGCTCTCTTATGAGATTAAAAGCTAATCTATTTCAAAAGGCTTTCTGGTTCCTCCAGTGATGTTGAATTTGAGTCTACTGAAGTTGCTCAATATTTACAAGCTTTCTCATTAAAATGCCAGCCAGACTTCACAAGCTACTTCACAGAAGTAGGTCAGTTGTCATTTTTCCTATGTGTCTTTAAAAAAACCCAACAAAACCCGAAACATATTCAGTGTACAAAAATGACACTTGTCATGAAGTTCCCTTCTGTACTAAGGAAGGACTTACTAAGGTTCACCGATAGTTCTGAATAACATAGACCCATTCACATCTGTTCTCTTATCTGATTCAGGCTTTCAAAACACTAATAAGAGTTTGAAGCGCTCACTCTGTTCATCTTTGTTTACTACCTCTTCTCTGTTAGAGCAGTTTGGTATTATCACAATTGTCTCTTCATTGGTAAGATTTATTTTGGACTCTAGATAAATATTGCAAATGTTGCATCCTTTGTGACCTTAACCGCCATAAAGCCTCTACTGAAGGATTTTAAAAAGATCATTTTTCCATTTTGTTTTCTTTCATAATTTGCCCATAAAATGATCATAATTCGATTGTTACTATGAAAAGAATAATGAAATATGCAATGGCAACTAATATGAATGAACCATGTGTTGGAAGGAAATAAAATTATAATCACTTAAAGAGGAAGAACAATATATCTGAATTAAAATGCTGGTCAACAGAATACAGAGCTGACATTTACAAAGGTTATGTTTGACTGCAATAAAATAAATGGCAGCTCTTTGTGTACACAGTTGTCAATTAGCATTGCATGTGTGTCTCTTGGATACATTTATTTTTGCCTAATGACTCCTTATTCAAGATGTAAAAATCTATTATTAATGTTTGGTAAGTACTCCTGATTGAGGGAAATGACTAAGAATAATAGCTGCCTCTTTATATTAGCATTTTCTTTTCATGAGAATGTCGCTAAAATGAAAAAATAATATAACATTTAAAATTATCAGAACAGTCAAAATACAATAGAAATGGAAAAGTTATATGAAAATCTTATTTACTACAGATTCAAGTGAGACAAGAATCATTCCTTTTTAGCTTAAATTAAAGCAAGTAAAACTTATTTGAACTTCTCATCTAAGGCTGCTGTAATGCAGACATGATTAATCTTGAATAATACTTTTTAGTAATTGAAGACAAATATAATTTGAAAAAAAAAATTATATTCATTGCAATGAAACTATGCGGCTCCCTAAATGCCTGAACCTTGTGAGTGATTTATCTACTATGGAAGTTTTATTTCCTTGTTGCCCTTAATCAGAAAAAGAAGCTCTCCAGATGAAACTCAGAAGGGATAGACTATTTCCTTCTGGCATCGGCATGGAATGCTGCTTTGCCTCAAGAGGAAAGGCAAAGGAAACACGCTTGCTGCATCTGTCATTAAGCCTGAGCTTGGCTGGATGGTACACAAACCCCTGGGTAGCACACAAAGGGGCTTTTTGCCAGAATCGCATCCCAGTGTCAATTTAAGTCAGATTCTCTTCGGGATTTTGTAGCAAGCAGCAAACCCCCCAACTCTTCATCCTGAAGAAGAATCGATGTATAAATAGACTGAGGCTGTTTGTTATGTTTTTTTAACACAAGACAGAGAATGACTCCCTAGTCTGAAGTCCATGAGCCTCACCAGAAAGGGCAGTTAGGAGTATTCTGGTTCTAGCCCTTATTCGGAATAATTTGTACATTTTATATTGAGCAAAACGAACAAACAATTTTGGCAAAATGGATTTGGAACCAGGTGTGGTAGGTTGATCCCTGCCAGCAGCCAAACACTTGCCCAGCCTCTTGCTCATTCCCCTCTCCCACAGGATGGGGACAAAATAGAGGGAAGTGAAGAAAACCTGACGCCACAATAATGACAATTTGATAAGGAAAGCAAAACCTGCATGTAGAAGCAAAGCAAAATGAGGATTTTTTTCACTGCTTTCCACTAGCAGACAGATGTCAATTCACTTCCTGGAAAATCAGGTCCTCAACATGTGTAACATGTTGCTTGGGAAGACCAACACTATAATCACCAACATCCCCTGCTTCCTTCTCCTATCCTTGAGCTTTTACTGATAAGCACAGTATCATATAGTATAGAATAAACTTTGGTCAGTTTAGGTTAGCTGTGAAGGTTGTGTCCCTTTCCAACTTCTTGCTGACCCCCAGCATTAACTGCAGTGGGAAAAAGCCTTGATACTGTGCGAACACTGTTCAGCAATAGCCCAAACAATAATATGTAATTAATGCTCTCATTAGGTGTCTATCGTGAAATAGACGCACTGTTTCCTAGACACCTCCATTTTGAAATGCAAAAGGTGATTGTGTTGAATTCTCCGAATCGAAGGGTTTCAGTTCCTACCCATGAGACTCTGTTTGGGTCCTGCATACACACAGATATCTAAATGTAAAAGATGGGTATAACTTCAGACCCACTATGGTCTTCCATGTTTCCTACTGACAAGCCCAAGTCAGCTTTTGTGGTGGATACTGACCTCTAGAGTACTCTCTGCTAAATGAAAATATCTCTTCAGGTCTTAATTTGGTTTCTACTGTAACCAATGGCAGCATTTTCTTTCACTACAAAAAATATATAGTCCAGTACTTTCCGTATCAAATACTTCAATAACACCCTGATTACCTCTGCCTGTTATTTTTCACCTATTAACATTTATAGCTTGTTGAAAAATTTGTGGAGGCAAACTCATTTTTTTCCATTAATGTTTTAACGTTTTCTAATGTTACAGTTTCAGTTACAATCTGTTTGTTTGTTTGTTTTCTGTGGGGAAAAGCCTTGATAGTCTGCCTATTAACAGATTCAGTCCAAAAGCTGAAAGAGGTGCCCTATTAGTTTTCTGACTCCGGTTCTGAAATTGTTGATGGCTATTTACTTCGAAGTACTTATCTAAGCAAATATGTTTCATTTTGGTACGTTGAAAATGAGGCAGTTTATATGATAATGATTTAAGCCTTCAGTATCTTCTATCTATAATGAGTATTTCATTGGCCTTTATTTACCTCTAGAACACTAAGAAAATGTTTTAATTTATTGCCAGATGAACTTTCTGACAATCTAAATATGATGACATACATAATAAACAAATTTACTGGGACCGAGAGACAATACATAGAAAAGTGATCAGTAATAGCCTCGTAAAGATCAAAGACTCCACTCTTATCTCAGGTAGAAGAAAGTTCAAAATTCATCCATGAAACAAAACAGACAATGATTTTTATTTTTTAAATAAATGAAAATTTAATCTTCAATTCATGTAACATCTATCCCAGATATCCTACTTATGACTACAGCAGGGCAATCTAATGCAAATTTCTGTGTTCAATTAGAACCAAGATAAATGCTATCATCCAAAAGAATCTATGTAGAAGCCCTAGATAGGTAAATGTATGTTCCCATAGTGTATTATATCAACAGAAATATCTTCTACAGACATGCAACATTTTAAAAGTTGATAATTTTAGTAGTGAATGCACAGACAAACCAGAGATACATAAAGAGGTATTTTATATCATCAGTTACACTTCAGCAGGAACAGTCAATATGCAGTTGTTCTTATTAAGATTCAACATCCCTAACACTTAACTCAGAAACTAGTTTGGAAAGCGATTCAAGGACTGCAAAGCTATTTAAGCATACCTGAGATACCATTTGGGTGAGTGGCATCATCACTGCTGTACTCCTCAGTAACAAGGCCCATTCCCTATAATTGCTTCTACTTCTTCTTTCAAGCTGCCGTGTTGCAATACTATGTATAACTTACAGATACCCAGGGAACTGTATGACTATACTGATGTACAGCTTGAATATGCAGACATATCACTGAAAAAAAATAATCTTTCTAGTTTCTTCCAGCACTTCCACATATTCCCACCAGTGAGAGATTAGAAGCAGACAAGTCCATGAGAAACTCTTCACATCCATGAAAACGTATCACTTTCCACACCCAAGCACCACAGCATGCTCTCACTCTAAGGACTGAATATGTACAAAACTTCTCAGGTGATGAGCACACTGCACACACAACCCCTAGCTCGCTACTTTGCATACCTCCTTCAAATAGGTAATTTACAATTGACAAAGGAACAATTACAACGGAGAGGATCTTGAAATCAGGACACTGGTTTGCTAACCACATGACAGGTTTCGTATTTGTTACCATTCTCCTGGACTGTATTACTTAAATATTTCTATCATGCATGTTATTAATTTTAGCGTGAGAGGTGACTCTGAGTGGGGAGTACAAAGTGGTTCTGCAAGTCAACTACCTCTACACTCAGCAATATCAAAAGCAAACCTGGAAGCAGCACAACAGGACACATTCCACTGAGATCATCTCTACTATTTCCACATATGAAGCCCATGTCAAACCATAAACTCATATATGCACATTCCTTCCTCAGACACAGAAAATCTAGGAAAGGAAAGAACTTGTTCTTCTACTCTGTCTTCACAACCGTTCTTTACTTTGAGGAAGAAACTACTGGTTAGAAACTACTGTACTTTCATTTAGCACCAAGTTTCACTCATGAGACTGTAAGATTGTTTTGAGACGAGGAGCTCTTCTGGGCATTTTCCCAGCCAGCAGAGTTGCCCTTAATCTTCCTTGGGTCTTTTCCCACCCAGTTTGGTTACAAATGGTTTGTTTGTGAAATCAATGCCTTCTATGATTTCCTTTGAACTCCTTAGTGCTGTCCTGGCTTCCCTGGGCCGTCTGAACTGTTTTCCAGCACTGCCACAGGACTGTAGCTTATCCTGAGATAAATTTTAAAACCAAGCACAACAGCCATTCACCCTGTGCTACCTTGTCACTATCATGAAAACAGTAACTGCAGTGACACTGATTGAAAGAGTCTATGGACAGTAAATCTCCCCTTGAAATTTCCTCACAGAGGGAAAAAGAAAAAAAAAAAAAAAAGAGAAAAACCTCACCATTCATAAGTTACTTTGTCAAAATAAAATTAAAAAATCCCCAACAACAACAACAAAAAAAACCCAGAAAATACCTAGAAAACATAAGAAATAATAATTATTATACAAAATTTTTAATTCAATACAAAAGATTTTGTTTGATAGATACACTTTTATACTTCATTGCTCAATGGAACCATAGCAGAGTCATATCAATTCACAGGGTAACAAGATGACAAATTAGCTAACTTACTCCAAAGTACGATACATAAATCATAAATTTAAGCTGTGTTCTATTTATCTTTGTTTATCTGACAAGTCTTCATCTAGATAATATATGGGAAAATCACAAACCCATGTCATTATCACTCAGGCAAATTCCCCATATAAAATAACCAGCCAGTGCTGAAATAGTCCATATTATCTTCAGTCCTAAATTCATCTAACAGGGGAAAATTAAGATACCAAGGAAAAATGGAAAGTCACGGGTGCCTAGCCACAGAGAAAGAACACCACTGAAAAAAACGAACTCATCTACCGAATATGTATTAGGTCATAGGTCCTCTAGAAGTCTCATACTTACTGCTGTAACACCATGTTATTTCATTCTTTAGTATTCTCCTTTCCAAATTCTCTATGAACTCTAGCTACTCTTACGAAATCCAAAGAAATAAGGTCTATGATCTGCATCTGTCACCTCTCAAATTCCCACTTTCAATCAAAGCTGATGAGAACTGAGGTCTCAAAATGATTAAGTCATTGAAATTTATGTGAAAAAGGCATTTAGGTAGAAGACATTAATGCCTTCAGAGGAGGGAAACGTTGCAGAATTAGCTCAGCCATGCTCTTAGGTACCAGAAAATCAACACAAAGAGAGCTGTAGGAACTCAACCTCCACAAATTCTGCTTTTCAGAGAAGAGTCCATCTCACTTCCAAAACACACACAAAAAAAAAATGCCCAAGAGAAAAGAAATCTATAAGTATATTCACAATAGCATACAACAATTTTTGCAGCCAGGTCATCAGAAATCTTTATATTCACTCTTCTGAGCTAGTTCTCCCTTATTAAAACCAATCTAAAGCTTTAGACTTTCACAGTCTGCAAAGATGTTTCACTGCCTTTTCAAAAGCTCCCTTAACTCCTTTATAGAGGATCTTAATTTCCTTTATTCTTGATGAGAACTGAACACCCAATTCTCTTAGGTACTTTTGAAATTTTGTTAGAAAAATATTACAAACTAAACATGTCTAGTGTGCTTGTTCCAATTCATCCCACATTGATAAGTGGCATGAATTATATAAAAGTTAAAAGGAGATGGAACTTCTGACAGATTTTTCAAATGACAATATGGAGGAAAAATTTACTTAATAGTGAAGGTATCCTTTTTCTGCAAGTACCATCTCACAGAAGATGCGCCAGTCACTTAGAACTGCTGAATGAAAGTCTCTTTGAGACAAGGAATGTAATTCATGAGTGTGAAGCAAATGTAAAAAAATAGCTCAGAATATTATATAAATATAACACAGAATACAATTTGGTCGGTGCATGGGATATCTTTCCATTGTATGTACTTTCAAATAGCCTCTTAATACATGAGGAACTGTCATTTTGCCACAGTAATAAAAAGCATTAATAAATTCTATATAAAACAATTTCTGAAATATCAAAATAACCCAAATGATTGGNTGGCTCATGGCCATCCTGCTGTCCACCAGGACTTCCAGATCCCTTTCCCCTACACTGCTCTCCAACATGTCTGTCCCCAGCCTATACTGGAACCTGGGGTTGTTCCTGCCCAGATGCAACACCCTAATATAGAAGGTTTTCCTTTTCATTCCTGAAATACATAAAAAAACTGCACACAGAAGAGGTGAGGTTCAGCCCAGGGCCAACACTAATTTATGCCCTAGATTTATGCCCTGATGAACCAATAAGGCAGAGGCTGTCCACTGTAAGAAAGAACTGACTTAAATTTCCCCCTCATCAATGGCATGACTCAAGTGATTGGCAAAGCCACATCCTGACTTGGATGCTGCTGCTGCTGCACACAGCAGTCACCTGAGATTGCAGAAATTCAGCAGCTGCTTAGCAGCATGTGCCAACAGGCATCCTATAGGCTGAAAGCACCACTGAAGAAGTCTTTGTTGATGCAGAACAACTGTATTGAAATTGGAGACCAGAAAAGTTATTACCTACTCCTAGACTGATAAGGTTATTTTCATATTAACCAATCATGTATAAATAGATGCATATAAAGATGCAAATGAATCTTTACAAGCAAAACCTCCAAAGTAAAGTCTACTATAATAAAAAAAAAACAACAAACCATAGGTTGCTCTTTGTTGTTGTCATTGCTTATTGTGAAGGCATCACTATGAATATGCATTGAGCCTGAAACACTAAAGTTGACTCTAAATTGCAGTGCTTAGATCTAAATTTGCAAGGACCTTATTCAAAATTTATTCTTGCTGATACAGTACATCACCATCATGTTTATGAATCTGATTCTTAGCTTTTATTAAAAATGCTAAAAAAAAAAAATAAAAAAAAAAATATTTTCTTTTGTTTCTTTCCAGTAGGAAAACAACTTGTTCTGTAAGCAGCAGGAGTAAACAAGTCAGTTTCCAAATTTTCTGTCCAATGTGGGTTCTCTGCTGTATAATAAAAAGTACATCTTTTTGCTCATTGAGAGAATTAGTTTACCTGGGCATCTATTGTAATGGCATTGATGGGAAAAAAAGATCTTGGCAATTCCCACCCCAAGTTAAATTGGTAATCAGGTTCTACAGTCACTAGGCAGGAAAGAAATGGTGAAGACAGACATGGTCACAGAGCATCAGCTAAGAATGAGAAGCAGGGAGGATGGGGTGGGACACAAAATAAACCCCAAACAGATTCTATTAAGCTAATCAATACTAACTGAGACTAAAAATAAATTATGCAACTCAAATTCCAGAGGTTAAAAAAGAATGATCATTCTACTCTCAAGGGAAGTCTTCTGATATGAGCAGAAGAGTATCAGATATCAGAGACTCTGGAAGGGCAAAATCAGTATAAATGCCCCAAATGTGGGCAAAATATCCAATGGTATTTAGGTGTCCTTAGACATCCTTAGGAACTAGTGCTGCTCAGTCGAGACTCAGATTTCCAGAAGACAAATCTTAATGCCAGAATTGTCTGGCTTAATGTTAAGACACAGCCCAAGAAGGAAACAATATTGAAACCCCCAGTATCCTCCACCAAGAATTCCAAGTGATGCACCAGGGAAGCTTGCGGGCTTCTGCAGCAGCTTTGGAAATGGAGTTTACAACAAATTAAAAATTTGCAAGTAGCAAAATTTAAGCCACTCAGCTAAAGCAAAAGAAGAGCTTTACTAATCACAAGACAAATGCGATAAAGACACTCAAAGTTAGAAATTAAAGAAGTTCTTTATCCTGGCAATTGTTACTGGAACATAGCACGCATCACAGTAATATCTAGTTAGAACATAATTTGCTGCTATTTTGCAAGTTTTATGAAGATATGTTTTTTTCCCCCTTTACAGGTGCAGAGCACATAAAACCTAGGCATGTTTCAGGGCCTTATACATTTTTTAATTTTTTTTTTTCTGTCTCTTAAGCCTGCCTTTCAGATGGTCAAAAACTCCACAGATTCCCAGTTGGCCAATTAACTTTCTCAGACTCTCACTAAGATTTTCTTTGATTCAGTAAAAACTGAGAAGACTCTTAGAGGTATATATGGCATCATAAAACACGCATCATTTTTTTCTAATTTCAGTAGCTGTTCCACACTCTCAAAGAAAACAGATTGACTTTTTCCCTATAGCACTGGTGGGGTGACTGACATCATATTTATTATCAGGCCCATTTCAACTTGAGCCAATTTTGTAATAAGCTCACAGCTGACATGCTGGGTATTAAACTGAACCTATGTTATTCAGAAGTATTTGGTAAGTTTCAAACAAAGCAATGCTGGAAGGCCCAGTCCAGCATAGCTATTAATTATTAATTGTGTTATTACTATTGCATGCGCTCCTAAGGCACTCTCCACAGTCCATCTGGTGTTTCCCTTGCATAATTTAAAATTACAACTGTTCTTTACTGGAGAAAGGAAGGAAAGTAAGACTTTCTTTCCTTCTCTTTTGTCTGGAAATGCTTCTTTTGCAGAAATGACAAATCCAAGTGACAAATGCATGTAGCGTTCGGGATACAACATCAGGTTTGACAAAGAGCCATGAGAAATAAATCTTAGCTTAGCATTGCATTTTTCCTGGTAGGAGCACATTCTGACAATGGCAGATACCCTAACAAATTGTTCTTTTTAAAAAAGCCTCTCTTCCAGTCCTATATGGTCAAAGGACCTGTGTTCATCACAGCTCCTAATCTGGGTTTAGAGAAAGAAGTAAGCCATAAGTAACATGGTTCCATGTTATTAAGAGTTTGTAAAGAAGGACTCACGACTGATTTGGAAGTCACAAAACAGAGCAAGAGCACAGGAAAACAAAAACCATCTCCTCTGTGCTACAGGGCAGAATTTTGTCTTTTCAGAAATAAGGTAATAATGAAGGTCAAATACACACACACACATACACATACATATATATACACACATTATTTTCCTAAAACAAAATTGTATGGGTTTAAAAACTGAATAAATAAATAAATTATGGAGACTTTTTTTTTAATAAAACTGGAAAAAAAACCCACAACAGACTCTTTGCCAATTTATCATTAGCAAAACTTTTATATTCTTCCACTTCTTTAACGCCTAGCCCTTGTGATAACTATTGCATCAAGCAGAGTTTTAGGCACAGAGAGGTTAAGTCACAGGTTGATGGAGGAAGCAGACTGTAGGAAAGAATCAATTGATCACAGCAGGTAAAAAGATGGATGGGACTTCAAGAAAGGGCAGGAATGGAAGTAAGTCGTCTTGCGCAGGCAAACACTATGTCTTGTACCTTTGTTGGCACCTGCGCTCTCACAGTCCAATACTTCTTCTTGAAACAAAGACTTTCCTTTCTATATGGCTCTCTGACTCTTGCCTGCTTTCTATAGTTCCACTAAATTGACAGATTTTCTGGTTTATGGTACATCTACAGAGGAATAGGTAAGTTATATAGTACATATAGTAACTAACATATGAATGGGATGGACAAAAAGGTTTGCCTAATCCTCATTTAGAAGACAAACTCCAATCAAATGTATATATTGTTAATGTATGTGTGGTGTCCTCCTTTTGTTACACAATATATGAACCTGATCACAGTTTTCCCCTTTCTAAACCTAAGTCAATGAAAATTTTCTTCAGACTCAGTAAAATGTAGCTTTTATACTTCAACAGAATAATTTTCCCTGTCCTAAGATGTCTTGGTCTCTGGTCAACAGATGACTCTTGCCAGCTGACTCTGAACTGAGAAATTACTGTTGAAGTTCCTTAGTCAGATGTAAAATTTTAATTACTTTGTCCTAAACATTAGCATTTATGAGTTATACACTCTAACAACACATACATAGAAGGCAACATAACACAGAGGAGGGTAGAGATATATTTAGAAAGCTGAGTGGCCTTGAAGATTGAAATACCAAAAATTACATGAAATTGAAAGAATCGAGTAAAAAGGTACAATTTTAACATGAATTTCTTTTACCACTGCACAGTACAAGAAGGAGGAGGACTTGCATGAATTAATCAGGTACAGGTTGTAAGCCATCAGTGTGATGCAACCATACAAAATGATGCATACTTTATGAAATGAAGAAAGACGAGATGCTGATAATACCATTTGATAAAATATTGGTTAGACCTCACCTAAAAATATTAGGTGCAAGTCACGTCACCTATATCTAAGATTAATTCAAATTGAACTAGGAAGAACAAAAAAAGGTTAAAACAATGAAGAAAGGTGATGTCTAGGAACAGATGTCTAGAAGTAGGCTGAATTATTTCTGCCTGAAAAGAAGATTCAGAGGTGATATTATTACTGACTAGAGATACATCAAGTAGATAAGTATGAGAAAATGGAGAAAACAGAGTTACTTATATCCAGAGACAGCATTACTATACGAAGAAAATTTATATATCCTGACTACAAATCAATTTAACCCAGGAGTTAGAAAAGAGTACCTAACTACCAGGAAATGGAATTTCTCAGAATAAAAGTAGTACAAGAGCAATGGAGATAAAAATTGATCCTCATAAGTGAGTGAACGTGTTGAATAATTTTAATAGTTCAGCATTTAGTAGTTTTTATTAGCTTAGCATTAGGTCTGTTTCTCATATGGTCTTTTCCAGTTTGATAGACTAGTATTCTGAGAAACCTCTCTTTGATGAATGTTCCCTCCTAGCAAGAAACAGCTATTCTGCTTTCAGGGAGAGAACACTTAAATCAACAAACCTTTCTTACTATCTCTGTGCTCTCCTGCAAGAGTAAAGCTGTAAGACACAGGAAGAAAACAAAATGAGGACTACTCATAGAGCCATCACCATGTGGAATGAACAGAGATTTCTCATTTTCCCTGTGGAGCCAGGTATAGTAGACGATGTATGGTTAATCACAATAAGATCTGTATTCTAAAGTGAAAAAAATCAAGTTTAATATTGGTCATATTAGACTACTCTGAGCGCATAACAACATTCAGAACTCCTAGAGTTGTAACAGCGCTTTCCTGTTTTAAGCCTGCATTGCTGAGACATCGCACATGTGGTCATTTAAAATCCATGGAACTGAAACAATCAAGTATGTCTGGATCCATGAAAGAGGGTCTAAGACAGTTCAAAGTTAGAAGAAGGTTGTGCAGCTAAAACTAGCTGATAAGCCACTTACAAACACTCCATCAAATTCAGCTAGTGGATGTGAATGATAGCTTATATCATGAATAAAATCTTAAGGCCATCTAAACCTAACTTCTTGGGCAGCCCATAGTCATATCTAGCTGCATCTTCAATGTCCCAGCTGTTAACAACTCTACAGAAAGAGATTTATTGTCCTAGTCACTCTGATTAACAAGTACAGTGCCATTCAGTTCCAAGCTCTAAGTTAGGGGTTTTCTTTCTAGGATCAGACAGGTTTGGTTTTAGCTGTTGAGATTTACTGAGAGCTGGTGTAATTGCATATTGCATTGTCTCCTGACTAAATTATTCTTCCTCCTGTTTTTGTTCATCAGTACTGCCAAGATTTTAAAAAACCTGTTCCGATATTGTAATGCTATTAAATCAAAAGGCTTGTTGGCAGGCTGTTTAGTACTGTGTTAAAATTAACACTGGTTAAAATTATACATCAAAGATACAGTAGCATTCACCAGTAATGCTGTTGTGAAGCTACAGTATTCTGCAACATTACTGTCAAGTGCCGTAACTTCTTTCCTCATCAATTGGTCTTAATCAGAATACCCATATGATTCTCTGATATGTTTATGCTGGGTGAAAAATAAGATAATGCTCATTTTCCTGTCCCTATGGACCTTTACTGGACTGTGCTAGAGGCAGCACTGAGGCAACACAAGAGGAACATGACAAAAAAAGCAACTAGGAAAAGACAACTACATATAAGGTGGTAGCTGGAAGAATGCATAAGGGTGGAATGGTAGACAAGATAGATCAGGAGTACCTGGGAAAGAAGGAATACATAAAAAAGAGAGGGTCTTTAGTAAGAGAAAGGGAAAATGAAGGCATTTATAGGTTTATCTCTCTAGTAGCTAGTTTCTACCCACTAGGAAGGCTTTTCTGTGACTTACCTGATGGAAGTACAGACACAGAAATAAATACTTAAGTTTACTCGCTGGAAGGAAACAATTGTAGCCAATAATGAAGTACAAACAGCAGGCATAGATTAAAAAGAAAAAGCTAAGAAAGCAATATTGCATAATCCGTAAGGAGAGTGAAATTTGTTTACAACATAGAAACCAAAGTAAGAAAATAACTTGAAATAAATTAAAGCAAAGTATTACTAAAACCAAATATTCAGCTAACTCTAAGCTTTCAGAGAGATGGAATGCTGACAGTGGATTTTCACAAATTCAGTACAATGAAGACATACTGAACTTGAATACATTTAACCATCTCTTGGGAATAAACTGTGCAAAAACATGGGCTTTTCAAAATGTCTCTTCAACTTCTTTAGTTTTGATGTACAGTTAAGTATTCTAGACAACATTCAAAACAACAGTACAAATAGGAGATTTCATCGATATATTAATCAAAAGAACAGCAAATAAAGAAAATGCAAAAGGGGAGCGCTTCTGCAAAAAGCTTCAGAAATATCTGCATGCTAATAAATGTAATCCCCAGAGGCACAAGTCTGTATTTACTAGAAGTGGATTCACATAGTCAGGATGTAGCTTAAGGACAGCTCATCAATTCTAACTGAAAGTAACCCTAGAACACATTTTCGATGAGTCTCTAATTGTCAGAAGTGATGACTCATCATGAACTTATTTGACATGTAAATAAAATTGAATTAAGGGAAGTATGGAAAAACCATAAGGTAATCACTAACACTACCCAGAGGCAGACATATCACCTGGAATGAAAAAATAATTAGTAAGTTACAATTTTGGTCCTGCTTGAATGTTTGCTTAGACAAGGCAAAGTGAATGGATGACCTTTGACACAAATAAAAAAAAAAAAAGAAAAGGCATTAATTAGATGCAGTATCAAAACATCATTTTAGAATTTTAATTTATGAAACCAAGCAATTACCCTGCAGAAAAGAAGGAGTTTAAGGCCAGAAGAAAATGTTTGTAAACTAGCGAATACTGAACAGAATTATGTAAGAATACACATATTGGAAACTTGAAAAAGAAAGATTAAATAATACCTAATAAGAGATCTTTCTCAAACTGTGGATTGTCAGATGTGTCACAGACCATCTGTCTTCTTAACTGTATGTGTTTTGCCACGAGTAATGGCAAAATGTCCACAACTATGTTTTATGTAATTGCTTAGAAAAGGGAGCAGCAGCGTGATGCTTCATTCTAATTAATTCTCATTAGAGCAGAATTCCTGAAAATAAGTGCAACTTCCATTCAACAGCAAGGCCCTTATGAGCCATAGCTCAGGGAACCTCTTAAACTATCAATCAATTGCATATTAAGAAAAGGAGCTGAATAGCACAAGGTAGCGCTTGTCAAATGATTCCTCAGGGAACTGGTTTCCCAGGTACCTTTTAAATCCTATACTACATACACTTCCATTGGGTTATTACCATCATACTTATTTCCACTAACTAATAATCCTGCTGCTCGTCCTGAAAACACATAAGTAAGTGCTTGGTCTAGACATTGGTTCAAATATATGGTACATTGTAACAGTTGCAGTTCATTTATTTCTGATGCTTATCAGAAGAAGATTAATTCCAGCTGTGCATATACACATCCTGTATTCTAGATTACCCTGTTAAATCCTTAGACCGTGATTCTCTACTATGATGAACTGAATCTATTTTTAATGTATTTATTGTAGGCCAACTTGAAATTGAATCAGTAATTTTTAATCAGGAAAAAAATCAATGGAAGGGGCCAACAAAAACATATCTATGTAAAGTACTGCTCAGGCCTTAAGAAACATAAGTAAAGCTATTCAGTCTTGATTTTTGATGTGAAGTTCTTCCTGAAAAAGACTGTAAAGGGGGCACTTATGTTATGATAAGAGAAAAATGGTTTTAAAATCCTAAAGTAGCTGGGAATTTCGAACTAGTACCTTACCAGACCTTACACACCTTGTAGATAGCAGCTTTATTGAATACCAAACACCTTACCTACTGAGTACTAGGCAGACACTAATTGGTAAGAATGTGCTAATATCTCTTGCATGTAAAACTATAAAAATAACTTATTTGATTATTAATTCACTCTGAGAAGTGCAATTCAGGAAATGCATGGAAAAGTGTACTCTCCTGGATTTATTTCTGAGGTGTTGAACACCAGAAGTCATTTTTCACTACATCATTTTATGAGTTGAATGCCTCGTGGAACAATCCATCAACATCTCCCCTCAGGAGGCAGCACAGTGTGAAAATTATCTTTCTCCCTGATTGGGATCATACATGGCACCAATATTCCACTAAAAAAAAAAAAAGATTCAGTAATCCAGAAGTGGTAAATTCAACAGATGTAGGTGAAGACCCTTCAGAGGAGCTCCCCTACACAAATTATATATATTTTATCCAGACTTTTTGCTATTATGATTCCCTACACACCGTAACAAATAGGCAGATATGATGAAATAGAAACACAAACAACAGACAACTCATCACACAATTCTTACATCAATCTTTCAATTTTTCTTGTAATTGGAAAGAAAAAACAAGAAGACCTAGAACCCAAGTACTAAACAGGAGTAGTTCATGTAGACTGCAGCTTTAGATAATTTGGTATGGGACCCATTTCTAACCTTCATAATGCCTCTGATATAATTTAATGTATTTAAATTATTTGACGGAGTCGAAAGGACCTTGTTGACAATAAAGAAACCAAATATTAAGTTGCTAGTGTTAAACATGAAACAATGTGTTCTGACCACTGCTGAGGGCTATCTAAGAAGAGTTATATCTACAATACTTGCTTGTCCGTTTTTACTGTTTCTGTGACTCAAGAAAGTTACCTAATTTCTCTGCTTCATTTTGAGCATTGAAAGTTAGTAATCTCTGACCCTTAATGTTTTTTGACTTTTTTTGTGTTCTTTTTCTAGACATATAAGCACTGCAGGGAGCCACATAAACCACTTTACATTTCTCAAGAAATTCTTCAAGAATCACTTAGGAGTTCACAAGAATTAGCAGAACTGAGAGCGCTTAATTCAATCAAGAGAAGTGGGCTCCTAAATTAAGTGTGGGATGTGACTCCTCTTCTTTCCCTTCATCTTTGAAATTAAAGGGAGTTTGTTCCTGTAGGTCAACAGGTTTGAAAAAATTGCCTGGAATCCAAATCTGGGAAGAGACTAACAAATGTGACATGGTCATTTTGTATCACTATGCATCATGAAGAAGACTTTGTCCAAAAAAACTTCAGTGCAGATCTGGCCATCTTTTTTTTCCGATGGACAGTTTTCTACCTAAAAATACCATTTCACTGAAGTAACATCTTACAGAAAAATATACTTTTAGATTACATTTTAAGTAAAAAAAATAAAATGTTTTGTCTCAGGCATAACAAGTGATTAATTTTGATTTTAGGATGCTAGTAGTTTTATCATGTTAGTGCTATTAGTTTTATATTAAGATTATTAATGCTGCACACAGACTAAAATTAACAGCAACATAAGTTATTATTTCTCTAGCCTCAATAAAATGCAATATATATTAATTTTATATTTTAATTTCACAATAAGACCTGGTTCAAATTTTCAATTTTTCATGCATTTACTTTTCTAAATAGCATAAGAATGAAGAGACAGAGGGGAAGGGCTATATTCAAACCATTGTATCAGTTTGACTGCAGAAAAACTAGGAGATTACAGAGGTAGTGAGATCGGGTCTAAGAATTTCCAACAGGAATTGATCCTTGACAAGACTGCAGCTGATCTAATGTAGCCTAAGCAAAGAAGTAAAAGAAAATTGAGGTGAATAAGTTTTGAAGATGATAGGAAGCAGACAGTGACCGTGTCTATATGTTTCCAAAAGTGAAACCAGAGAAAATGCAAAAACTTCCAGTGAAAATTTCCTGCTCTCCCGTAAGAATATTGATTAAAGAATCTGGTGTTTTTTTATGGGATTGCACGTAAACTGCTATGTAGAGAGGGAAAGGAGTATTCAAAGGTACAAATAATCAATAGCAACTGTTGTGTAAAACCTGAATGCTGGGCCCAGCCTGCAGCCTGACACTAGGGTGGCTGCATGTTGCCAATGGAGCTCCATCTGGAAAGCTTTGTCAGTTGTGGGTGCAGAGCTTAGAGAGGCCATGGCTTTCTGCCAGGTGGAAACCATTGCTCCCTGGTCAGANTGGTAAGAAAAAAGAAAAAAAAGGTGGCAGTGTTCTATCTAGTACCTCAATGCAAACCCCATGAGGACATAACATGCCCAGTTGGGTCTTAACCCCATGATGAAGATGTTTCGTTTGCTGCTTCTGCTTTCTGATAGGTGCATGATAGGTAATGGGGATATCCATCCACCTGTCATTCTTTAACTTTTCTATCTATAAAGATGACCAAAATCTAAGAGTTTTGCTTTGATACTACTCAATTCGGAGAATATATAATTGATATATTTCAGTAAAGGCTGGATAGAAAAACACCAGAATAGGGAAAAAATATTTGGATATATACTGCCCCTAAAAAGATGCCTTCACAAGGTAGAGTAGTTTTTATATCCTCTAAGCGTCTAAGAGTGCTAGGCAAACTAAAGCCCCCATTGTGAAATCCCAGCACAAGATAGCTAGCTCCTCTTAAAAAGTGAGTACCATCTTCAACAACTATAGCATAAAATGTGTATACCTGCATTGCATACCAATGCAGTGGCAAAAGCAATGTCAGGATTGAGCAAGTCCATTTACCTAGTTGAGAAACACGCTAACGAGTAGTAGCTGCATACAATAACGTGGACTGACTTACCTCACCTACACAAAAACACTGCTCCCTGATACACCCTGGGGAGGCCCCAGTCACAAGATTATTTTGCCTCCCATTTGCCCACTATGAAGGAGCACGAGGCAACACTTCATTCTTCATTCTTTACATTACATAAAATGTTTTCTTGTTTGTTTTTAATGACCGCTAGGAACTAATAAGCTAAATTAATTTCCCTCTGATACACATACAGAAATCCCTTTTTTATTTTTTTTTTGTTTCTTTTCCTTAAATAAAAGCTCTTAGAATTCCAAAAGAAACCGCTCTGTGCAAAAGTGCAACTGAAACATGGGCTAGGAGGTATTAAATTGCTGAATAGAGCTCCCTACAAACACTGGCAACACACCAGTCTTCTGCATCGGGCTCCAGGGCCTTTCTGATAACTACAACAATCTAATAAATTGTACTGAAACAGTGGAACATTTGGCTCCAAGGAGATAGGGATAAAACTTTTTAAGCAATAGCAAGTTAATCAAAAAGTTCAGCTTCAGGAGGACTGAGCCTATTTGTGAATTTAGTTTCAAAATATGGAGACTAAGGTTTTGAAGATACAGAAACATTTCATACTGACAGTTTAGAAAAACAAAATTTATGTTTATGCTTGTTTCAAGCAATGCTACAGAAAAAGACTTTTTTAAAGGCCTAATAGTCAAACTTCCCTAAATATAATTTCAAATAGCAAAATATCTTTATTTGAGAAGAAAACACCTCAACTTTCCTACCGTAACTGTAAATAATTCCCTTTAAGATTCTCCTGAGCCTACAATGTCTGACTGGTATCTGACTACCAACCTGAAAAATGCATTACTCACAGAACTCTCTTGCAGGTTTCTGTGAGCTATTTTCTCTACGTGGCCAGCTAGGCGCCATTCCACAATTAAAAAACGAACAAAACCTCCACTCAACTGAATCACAGAATTGTAGAATGGTAGGTGTTGGAAGGGACCTCTGGAGATCATCTAGTCTAATCTTCCTGCTAAAGCAGGTTCACCTAGAGCAGTTTGTACATTATCACATTCAGGTGGGTTTCAATTATCTCCAGAAAAGAAGACTTCGCAACCTCTCTAGGCAGCCTGTTCCAGTGTTGTCACCCTCGCAGTAAATAAGTTTTTCCTTATGTTCAGCTGTAGCTTCCTTTGTTCTAGTTTGTGCCTGTTACCCTTTGTCCGACCACTGGGCACCACTGACAGGAGGGTGCCCCCACTCTCTTGACCCCTGCATTAGGCAAGTGCACGAAGATCAGTTTTTTACCTTCTTTATCCTCCCATCTCTTTGATAAGTATGCTATCTTAAACAGTGATGAAAGGCATCGTAAAAAAAAAGTAGTGGCTAATATATCCTATTTTCAGACTCTCAAGCTGAGTTGCTTTTCCTGAATTCCAGTTGCAACATGCATTAATTGACTTCTACAAACACTGCTTATCTTACACTGAGACTTTAGTTTTCTTTGTGTAAGTCCATAACTTTTAAGGTCAGAAACTAACATAATGTGTGTATAGCGTGGCCTTCTCACGTGGAGCATGCCAGAGTACTCCAAACAGCTGGGGAAAGATCCAGATACCAATTTGCAGCTGTCATTCTGAGGCGGTATAAAACTGCTTTTGACATACTTCCCATTGGCAGCGTTTTTAAATAGATCTCTGCTGTCCAAAGCAGTGTCATGTAGAAAGATCTCAATCTGGTCTTGGGAGTTGGCCAGCTACATAGGATGCAAAGGATAGATATGTTCTGCCTCTCTGAACCAGAAAACGCTAGTCCTGTCCTCAGTATCTCACACACACCTCCAGCTGTCGGGATACACAGGTGTTCATATGGAACTCAAAACACAAATATGTAAAAAAAAAAGCATTTCTCTCAAATTGCTTCTAAGAATTATGTACTGAATCCCGCAAATTTCCTCTTGGCAAGTGGGGCCTTAAATCTGCCTGGCAGACTTGGATGCCTGTGGCTGCCATGGCCCCTTAGCAAGAGGAGCAAGATCTTCAGTGCAGAGATGAAAGAAGAAACTTGATTTGGAATAAAAAAAATAAGAAAAAACCCAAACCTGGTTAACTAGATAATTACATTACTTATTTTTAAGAATGATCCTTGTGCAGTATAAGTACACAATCTTCCAGCTACTTGAAAAACAATTTGAAGAAAAGTAAGCACAATGAAAGGACTAAGAAATTCCATTCCCGTAGAAAAATTCAGAATATTTTTGAGAGTGAAGCTCTTTTAGGGAATTCAGAGGAAACTAAATCTAACATTTGGTGTAAATACTGATGGCTGCATTGAACCTAGTGGTACTAAAACCAAACTTTGGCTTCTCAGTTGATTGTACCCGGTTCAAACGGGTGCCACAGCAGTACTTCATATTTGTTTGGCTAATAAAATATAAAATACACTGTTGGTTATCGGCTACTGAACTGATAAATTCAACTGACACTAAAAATCTGCTCACAAAAAAACAGAAAATTTATTGTATTCCTAAACTGTAAAGGTGTTTATTGTAACTTGGTTATTGATCTACAAAGTTCAATACGGCTACCTGTCAAGTTTGTCATTTAATGTGAAGCTTTTTTCTTTGTTTTGGAAATACTGCTAAACTGATGGCCATTGGGATTTCTCAAGACACTAACATTCTAGATAACTTGTTTTTATATTTAAAGAGACAATAACTATATAAGAAATAGTAGAATCGCTCTGTTACTGTATTTCATATTGGATGAAAAGTCTCTGTTTAATCCCTATAGTTTTGTACCATAAGATTTATGTGTGTTCATGTATATAAACCTCTATACACATGAAATCAGGAAAAATTAAAATTAGAGTCATCACTCCCCTCCAGAAAACTACAAAAAAAACAAAACAAAACAGATTTCTGGCTTTTCTTTTCCTCCTTTCTTCTGAAGACTATCAATGAATTACTAGCCTAAAGCTTATGAGAGCTGGCAGTTCCTGGTGGGAGAATTCTTCAACACAGACATTAAGGAGTTTTCCAAACCAAAAGCGAATGGATACAAATTAGAGAAAATCCAACACCAAGCTCAAGAGACCTTTCAAGTTCCCATGACATAAATCATGTCCACTTGCCACTTTGACAGAGTGATTTACCTCACTGAATATAATGAGCTACAGGAAGATTCCCAAACCATGTTAGTCTTTTGAAGACAGAGGAAAATAGGAGATTGGAGAATTACTGACTATGTACAAGCAGTTAACCTATCCAGTCTTCAAAACGATATAGGGAAGAAAAAGAGAGCATCAACAAGAGGCTTCTAAGAATCAAATTAATGAAATGAAACATTCACCATGTTTTCTGACAAGGTTAACGGTGCAAAACTGAACCTTGTGCACAAAGAAACTAAGTTAGTGATACCAAAACAACTGCCATGTGTAACCCTCTTTTCAGACATTCACATTATACTTTGCAAGATGACACAGTCTGTTTTTTTCATCACTGAGATGGCTTATGGAAGCAGTCTGTCATTTTAAGAGCACACCTTTCTTCAGTATTTGTGGGACTGCAGACTTAAGAACATTTAGTATGAAATGCTCTAAGTGGAATAAGCCAAAACATCACTTTGGCTTTAGCTCAAAGTGTAAAATTGGAAGTTATAGATAACAAATTCTTAGTACGACTGCAAATGTGTATAACACTTCATTTTTCAGTAAGAGTTCCTCTTGTTCATACCCATAATGAAGTGAATATATTTCTAAGTTTCTGAGTGAAACAAACCAAGATTTTAAACATGACCACTCTACATCATTAGCATGCAGAATTGACATATAATAATTTTTATGTTATTATGGCAAGTGATCATGGTAAAGGGTATCTCATGAAATGTGAAAAGGTCAGATGCTCAGCTGTTATAGGTCAGAATATGTACTGATTTAAAATTAAAGAACATTGAAGGGAAGAATTCTATTTTAACCAGATGATTTTTGATTTTTTTCCTGTTTAAACAAAAAGATAAATCTGACTTTATACTTCTTTGGAGATCTCGCTCAGTTAGTATAAAGTCACAAAGGCAATTCATTCTTGAGATACTTGCTGTTTAAAAAGTAGTCCAAACTAACAGAGTTTAGAATCTACGCACAGTGAATTTTTAAAAATTCTGAAGATCTAGTGCTTTAAGGGATAAACAAATAGGAGAGAAAAAAGTTTGGAGAGGATTAAACAAAACAGATAATGGTTCCACAAACAGCAAACTAAACTGGGAAAATAACTAGGTGACTTTGCTGTAAGATAATGTGAAATAAGAACTATTTATTTGCCCACTCGTACCCATTTTTCTATTATGGTAGCTATTTATAAATATGCAAAAATTTGTAAGTTATATTTTTTTCCTGGATTTGGTTCAGATCCCTTATTTCATCAACGCTGAGTGAAGCTTATGGATCTGATACAGCACAGCATTCGTACTGTGAAATCTACTGTAAGCCCCAGGAGAGACGCTTAGCACTGTTAAACTTACTAAAGGATAGTTTCAAAATGTGCACATTTTCCCCTTATCTCCTTTATCTAGGTGGCATGTCTTGAAGGGAAATAAAAATGGCTCAAAAAATGGCAGGGGACTGCTTAAACCACACAAAGCCCCGAAGGCAGTAAAAATTAGGGCCTTAGCTAATTGCCTTGTGAGCCATAAACAAAAATATACTGTTAAAGTGAACTCCAAAGCTACCTTCACTTAAAGAAATCTCCAAGGAAGATGTGTTTTGGTAAGAAATTCCACTTGCTATAGGTAAGTAACCAGAAAAAAAGGGACAACATGGCATGAAAAGGCTCCACTTTATTTTTCTTTCCTTTTTGTCACAAAATATCTAGTTATTTTTTGCATCTAGCAAATGTCCAGTTGCAGTATTGAGAGTACCCAATTTCCATAACTGCTGCCAATCCCTCATGGCACCTCTCATGGAAGAGGTCAGCTACAGCTTATCAATCTGGCCCCAAAAATTCATTTGCAATGTGCTGAGGTCTTGCCAGTAAGATTTGGAACTAGTAGCTGGAAACCGTAACACAGTGGATAGAGAAAACTAGAAAAGGTCTCTGGAGACCCATGTCCCACTTTCAGCTCAGATGCTAACGCTATATAAATAAATAATGCTGCAGTAAGAGAGTGCAATTTAGGAGTTACATAAATGACCAAACCAAGAGTTGGAAATACTAGTCATTCATTATGCTGAACCAAGCTTTTTCCAGATCTACATGAGCTGCAATGCTTTACTACAGCTAAATGACAATACCCTTGAGATACTTCTGGGTATGATAGGAAGAAACTCAAAAGAAAGGGAATTCTCATTATTTGCAGTGTATAGTGGGATAAAATAAAATCATAATAGCATGTTGTGAATTTATTAATTTCTTCCCTTCCTGTATAAACACTAAGCCTTTTTTGGAGGGCTGTCAAATATTCATTTGCCATCTAGGGTGTTTGGAAAATGACACACTTATTAAGAATATCCAGTTAGATAGCTTAATAACTATGCACTTCTCACAATGCAGTCTCTTCATATTTCTGACTCTCACTACAGTCCAGAATTGCACACGTACAGAAAGTTAGCTCAGTTGGACAGTAAGTTTGGCTGCTACAGTAAGTGTATTAACAATATTTATCACGTGATAATTGGCTTATGTTTTAGAATAGTGCCGTTTTCAACCATATATTATCTCACATTGGTTTTATTGGCTCTAATTATGTGGGCAAAACCAGTGGGATTCAACTCTACATACTGTGCTCCCATCTGTAGCTGCCTAATTTTTTTTACTGAAAAGTGGGTATCAAAAGTATCCCCTCAATATCAGTATGATTTAGGGAAATGTAGATGCGTATAGTATTCTTATGGCAAGAGAGCAATAGTTTTGGTAAAAATGTGACTTAAATGCATGTTTCAAGAATGGTGTGTTGTTTTCCTATAGCAGGCAGCCACATTTTCATTTATTCAAATCAATAATTCAGTACCATACATAGCTGAAAAAATATAGATGTTCTGATGATCATAATTTGAAAATTTCAAATGGAAATGCTACATGGGAACTCAAATATGCAGCTTAACATAATTGCTTCTAAATGTAGTTTAGATCTGTTATTCATTTTAATGTTCCTTTTTTTTTTTCAAAAGATGGTAGCACAATTAAACACAAGACTCAGTGTTCTGCAGAATAAAAAATGCATGTAACTCCCTGTTCATAACAGCAAAGAGTCTTCATTAATTTTTTATGGCAATATAGTAACTGCCACTGCCTCTGCCTGTGCATAATGGTGTGTCCCAGATCATTACGATCCTGGAAATGAGACAATGAGAGCTCTGTCCTGTGAGATTTCTAAGAGTTTTCTTTTTTGGTGACCATTAATTTCAGCTCAGGGTGCCTAGTAATAGCTTGTTGCACCCAACAACTCACAGAATCAGTCCCCAGATCAGACCATGCATTTTAAAATTAATTCTGTTCCTGGTATCAACATGAATGTCTTCCCAGAAAGCGGTAAATTTTCAGAAATTCTCAGAAGGCAATGATATTTTCACCTATGTAAATGTGATCCTGTGCTGTCATTTCCTACCTTCATATGTTATGTATTCATTAGTATCTAAATAGGCTACACGATTTAGTGAAAGCCATAAAAGCATGTGCAGTTTTCAGAAGATTTCTAGATTGCTTTTCTTATATTGATAACAGCATGGTTTTACAGAGCTACTAAGAACTGGGCTGTTTGGGTGTGCACAGCATATGCTAAATGACAGCCTCTGTAGTAGACAACTGAGACTGTGTTTCCTGTTGATGTGTCTGAAGATCAGGCACGTGTACAAAAGGAAAGCCTTATGCACATCTTGCATATTATACGCAATTCAAAATTGCTGCTCACTAATATTCAGATTGTGGTCATGATACATTCAGTGATTGTGTGTCATGATAAAAGCTCCTCAAAAGCAGATTTTATTCCATTTTGAAAATGTTATTCTTTTTACTGCATTAGAAGGATCACTAATGAAAGCAACCACCACCTCATTGTATTCCAGGATGATTAGTAAACACTTTTAACCAAAAATAATCTGAACACAGGAACAAGCCTAAACCCAACCAGAAGATCATGGTATATGAAAAAGGGGCTAGTAATTGGCAAAGGAAATAATCTGTGAGTAGTTGGGGAAAATCTATTTCCTTCAGAAGTGTAGAAGCATCTTTAAACTAACATAATGGAAACAGCTCCATCTAGGAAAGGACCTAGCATCACCTAATGTACCCCAGCCCCAACATTGTACAAAAACCAAGACAGAGGAGAACCCAATGTAATTCAATAGGTACTGCAGAAGCAAGCTGCCTGCATAGCTTTTTTATGCAGATTTCTGGATAGAATCCCTTTCTCAACTGGGAACTTCATGCTTTCTCATCTCATTAAGAAATTTAAAGGTTTCCATCCATTCTGATGGGTTTTGTTTATTCATATTCCCATATGAGTAGTGGTTTGCACACAAGCTCTCTGCTGCTTGTGTTACAAAAAATAATTCTCCCTCATTCTTCTCATCAGGTTCTACAAGCTCTAGCGCTGACTCATGGCAAGGATGCTTCTGCATAGTTTTGTGGGTGGCTTTGTGAAAATGAATGAGATCTAAGTCATATAATGACAATGATTCATACTTCCACTTTGACTAAGTTTTAGCATCCAACATCATTTGGCGCATGTGATATCCTATGAGTGGAAATTAATCTTATTTATTTATTCATGAAATGAAATTGCTTTGGCTATAATGTACAGGCTTTAAAGCATCAGTTCTCTCTCATCCCATTATTACACGGTTTCCTAATTACCTCTCTAATCACACTACCTAATATTGTAAAGTGCCTTGGAGTGTGTAGAGAAGTTGTTGCACATTAAGAACCAAATTAGCAGATCTGGAGAGGAAATAGGTCTCTTTTGCGTATTCTTCCCATAGCCTTGTGGAAAGGAGGGTCTGGTTTTCATTCTTTGTGCTGACAATACAACTCTGAAAGTTCAGGTGACATGATCAGTCTATATGCTTCAGAGAAGAGTATTTTTCAGAATATCACTTGGAAACCACAGTGCATTAAACACTACCTTCCAACCTTCTTTGCATTTGAGTTTGGTGCAACTACTATGAAGTGTATCAGAAGAGGACCTAGGGAAAGAGATGACAAAACCACAGGCTGCAACACAGGCCCAAGGCACGTATTTCAGACTTCTCTATTTTAGAAGTATCTTCTTCTAACATTGGATTGCATTCACACTATAATTAAAAAGAAGGAAAAAAATAAAGACTATTGCTTCACCTGTCCTGGTTCATTTTAAGGTGTGTCTTGGTTGAGACTTTTCCTCAAATGACTGTTTTTCATATAAAGATTCAATGCATATATGTCCTAAACAGATCAGTTGTCTTTCTTGTGCTAAAAATTTGCTGCAATTTATATTTATAATCAATCTAGTCTGTGAGGCCACTTTGTTTACACTTTATAGTTTCTTACTGCCCTAATAAAATAAAACAAAGATAAAAATAGGAGGAGGATGGAGCAGAGAAGCAGCTATCAAGTAGAACTGCATAGCTCAGGTGGTATGGATTAAAAAAAATTCTCAGTGTTCTCAGCCATGAATGCAGAGGAAACAGCACTGAACAACTGTTAAAATCAGGCAGTCACAACAGTTCCCACAGTAAGTGCAACTCACAGAGTAAGAACTTGAGGATAACATGTCCAGCCAAGCCTAATGAGCCTGTAGCTCCATATGCTTCCTTTTTCTACAAGGAACTCTCTGCAGATCACCAGTCAAGACTCCACAGGTCACATATAATTTCTCACTAATCTTATTCATTTGTCCCTTCTCACCCTTTCCCTACGCTATTAGTAACTGTAGGGAAACCAGGTAATCTAGAAATAAGGTAAGGTATATTTTAAATACAGACTGCTAATTACATAGACATGCATTTAAATCCTCAGAGAAGCCCACTGTGTCTTACTTAACACACAGAAAACAGGTTCTTGCCAGTTATTCCTCAAATGTAAATGTTAAGAGCATGCTCAGGTGAAGTGTCACGTCTGCTAGCTCTACTCTGACCACCAGATTTCCAGCCAGCCTCAGCGTCTGCTCTAAACACTAGATGCTTATCGACAGAGATGAATTTCAATGGTTTGTGCTTTCTGCTTCCAACACTTCCCCTCAACCAAATGTTAAACATCTTCCCAATCTTAGTCTATTAAAAAAGACAACTTTTAACATATTTTTCCAAACACTCCAAAGTGCTTGTACTCAGACTCTCTTTACATTGTGAATTAGCAGAAAACCATGTTTGCATTCAGTCTTTTAACATATGTGAGACTGTCTCGAGTTACATTTCAGGCAGTAAGAACTTACTGACTTTTCTCCTTTAGTCCATATGATTTCCTAGTGTGACAGATGGCTATGGATGTACAGCTCTCACGCCGTTATTTAATTTTCCATTTTCTAAGTGCCACAGTAAAATAAATATTAATATCCACAAAAACCTTTAGCAGTTTTCACCCACCTGCATCTAGTCAGACTTTCTAAATCAAATAATTGTGCTGTCACCTTCTCTTTTCCCTTTCATTATACTTCCATGAAATCCAACTTTTATCTCCTTCCATTCTTTTATTCTCTTGCCTTCTAGCTTTAAAAATAATAGTGTTCTTCAAACAAAATCTCTCTGGAGAGAAAGTGACATCTACTTATGTCCCCACATTGGCATAAGTGAATGAAATTGCTGCTTTAACTGGATATGTAACCATTTTGTGAAGAGTAATACCTAACCAAGGAATTTTGTGTAATTATCAGCTACAGTAACATACAGCTCTGCAGGTCATTTTCCCTTGTGAATTAGTTCTTCTCTAATTCACTAAGTTGAAAATAGGTATTCATCTGTTTGCTCTTTTGCTCTCTTCAGAATCTGCTCTTCAAGGAATGAAAAAAAATATTTGAGAAGCGGCTCATTTACTTTGCTCTTTAGAGCCCACATTATTCACTATTTATGAGCATTCAGGTGATTACTAGGCACTCATGGAGATATTTGTGAATCCCAAGAGTTCAATGGATTGTAGCATGAATGATGATTCATCTGAAAGTTTGCATTGCAACTGGATTATCCTTTACTGAATATCCACTATCTATGACTGGTAATTCTTCAATTTAAAAATGTCCATCATGGAAAAATCCAAATCAATATCACATAATTTGTGGAACTAATAATCACTGTTAACAAGGAAATGCTATGTTTAAATACCAGCTGAATTCTAAGGTAATACTACCTTGGCTTCTACGGTCTTTGAAAAGAATAGAACTGGATTGCATCTGCCCTAAATAGCTGGGGTTTTGGTTAGTTTTTTCTTTTGTTTCTTTCTTTCTTTTGGTGTTTTTTGAGGTTTTTGGGGGGAGTTGATGGTGGGTTTTTTTAAGGAAGCTGGAAGAATAGCAAAGCTGTTGATCTTTCTTTATGACATTGTGTTTTTTAAAGCTTTAGGTTTTCTTTTGGAAGGTTTTAAGTGTTTTTCTAGCATTCTTAAAGTTGTTTGGGGCCAAGTGGTATGTGGAAACAACAGCCTATAGTCCTATTTAGAAGAATCAGCTACAGCATGGTTCTCTGTAATTGTTGGCACTGGATATAATCATAAACTATCATCTTCCTACGATGCAAAAGTACATTAACAGAAAATACTGCTTACATTTAAAATCAATATTTATCTGAGGCAAATAATCCGGCCAGCTCTGTTTTTCCTATTCCATATTCCCTGTTCATAGACATACCTTCAAAGATAAACACATCTAGTCATAAAAATAGGTAAGCCTTAATGTCACATGGACCACACTGGTAAATTCCCAAAGTTAGCAGTGTTATTTTGTAGCATTTCAAACCAGGACAGTTAACAGCTACAATCCCTGTTGGCAACTTGTCAGTTTGGCATTTTTATTTCAAAGCCACATATGGTTCCCAAGTACAGAATAAACATTAATTATGTCTTTCTGTGCCTTTTTATTATGTACTTCTCTAGGGTTTGGGGGTGTGTTTGTTTTGTTGTGCTACACTATATAAAGTGTAACAACCATTCCCATTTCTGCAGAAGTTTGTTTGGGTTTGGGGGGCAGGGTTTGTTGGTTTGAGTTGGGTTTTTTTGTTTGGTTTCTATTCTTTTATCTATTTTTTTTTTTTTTAGACAAGCGATTACAGTCATTGCAATATATTTGTAGTTAAGTGAGACATCTATATATACAGAGATATATACGGATAAGTATAGGTGTCTCTTCAGATGCTCACATTGCATTTTTTTGAATAGTTAATACCAGAGTGACATCAAATGTGTCGTGTGTCAAGGCTGTTATGACACAAGGCTATTATATAGAGAACTTTAGATTTAGAAGTCTGTACACTCATGTTAACAAATTAATGCTAATTAATACAGGAAGAAAACAATGTAGACGCTTCATATTAAAATTTAAACTGAGGTTACACTTTTCTTGGTTTACCTCATTCCTAATAGTAATAACTGAGGCGACACAGTACCTTTTACAGCCAAAGGTCTGTAGTCTGGAATTCTGTTACATTTGCATTTAGTCTCTTAAATGTTTTAAGCATATTTATTCCCTTTAGACTCTGAGGAGATTTTTGACTGGAAAGTGCATTTCAGTCTTTTTTTATTTTTCTGAATGCCTTCCAATTTAGTGATTAAAAAGCTAAAAATACTATTCCAAGAAGGTGTCATTATTATTCAAATGTGGTTGAGTAAAAGACATAAGCAAGAACAAGACCATTAAATATGTGAATTCTCAATATTTCCACTTATTTTTTTTTCTCATTAGAATGTTTTTAATTTCTCTGACTTGGTACCTTATGGCCTAAAGACACAAGTGCAAGAAAAATATAAAATTAGGAAAGATATGTGATTGTGGGGGAGAAATACTATACTCCTGTATAGTGATAATACGAAATGCTACTGAATACTGCAGTGTGGTGCCATTTTCACTTCACTTTTTACTGTTCAGCTTTTTAGGAAGCAGAGCTGATTTATTGTTTCTGTCTTACAGGAGCTGGTCAAGGCAAACTTGGAATATAAATATAACCTCTGTGGTCCAGACAGTGCTTCATAACCTTCTTGGCCCATAACTCAATTCCAGCAACTTGGAACTCTTCCTGGCATTTCCCCACCTCTTTTATTGCTTGTAAAGCCTGGTGGGTACAAGTACCTTACAGGGTGGGCAGTGCTGCCCTAGCAGGGAGGCCCTGGGCAGAGAGTCAGCAGACAAATTTCCTCAGGTATACCATTTCTTCCTATGCAATCTTATGCAACCAAATTCTCTGTTTTTCTATCTCCTCTTCTTTCCTTTTTAAGCCCTCTAGGCCACAGCATTGTTGCATCTATCTAGCAGACTAGCATCCTAATCTATATAAAGACTAGAACACGAAGCAAATAATATAATCAGCTACCATTGCTTTATTTGCAGCTCATTATTAATGTCAAGTACGGCACTCATCGTTTGCTCTGTATTTGAATCGTGATTCTCTCATTCAAATTGCAATGCACACAGGAAATCTTTATGTTAGCTCTGTTGAAAAGGGTCTGTTACTTTGTTTACATGACAAAATGGCAGAGAACAAGGGAGAAGAAATAAGAACTCCTGTTTACAAAGGACCAAAGACTACTATGCAGCGCTGTCTGACTGACAGCATTGAGAACACAGGCCCTTCCAACACAAACTATCTTAAAGAAAGGGCACAGAACGGTTCACCAAGTGGATGAAAAAATGCCAGGTCACTACAGCAGCTTCCTAGCCCTAGAGCCAACAGCCATAGTTCTCACCCAAAGACCTAGATCATTCATGCAATCAGACTTGGAGTTACAGAAAGTTGATTAATTGAACAGATCAAGCAGTAAACTCCTCTGTGTTAAGTTCCTTTTGCAAACACTGTAAACACTGTTACTTTTGATCATTTGCCCTCCTCTTGGTTCTTTAACAGAGGCAACAACTCTCAAGCGCCCAGTCTTCTCCAAGTTTAAAGCACTTCAGGAGAGTACCTCTGTGGGGACTTCCAAGATCACATTGAATGAAAAAACTCAGGGACCCAAAATAATTGTTTTAGGTCTAGTACTTCATGGTACTGTCATGGAACCTGTGCAAAAGCACAGCTGGGGAAAGTGAATGATATACCCACAGTTTTGTTGCATAAATATAAGGAGAAATGGAGGGAGTTCTATGTGGCATTGATGAGATGTCAGAAATATGATTTTTTAATTCTTTTTCCTTTGTTTCTAATTCTCAACCTTGCACACTAAGCATCAACATGGATCCTGGCCAACTTAGAAACACAGTGGTTACTTCAGTCTTACAGTCAAAGGCATTTATTTAAAGCAAGTGCTTCTCTTCCCACTCTTGCATTCTTTGCTCCTCTTTCCCCACCAATCCCACTCAGACCCTTCTTCATTGTAGTTCTGCTTTCCCTACCATTACCTTCTGGCTGCTCCTTTCTCTTCACCCACTCCAAACACATTTCCACCAGCCTCATCACCCTCTTCTTATAGCTCCTCTTAATCATAAGTGCTTCTTTGGCTCTCAAAATCCTCATCCACTCTCTCCTAAAACATACCCTCTCCTTTACAAATACAGCTTTGTAACTACCATCTCTGTTCTCTCACTTCACACTTCTTTCTATATATACTTTCCATGGCATACATTGTGTCAGTATCCTTTTTTCGCAGTCAAGATCAGCTATGACCTCTTTTCCTTGATCTAATCTTTATTTATCTATATTAATATTATGTATTATATATATTATTATTTATCTATATTTATTTTTTTTTATCCTTGGTCTAATCTTTATTTATTATTATTTATTTATATATCTAATCTATTATTTTCTTCGCTGAAGTCTCACCAGCAATAAGTCCCTATGTGTGGGCTGCTGGAGTCGCATTCACAATTGTACAGCTAAACGAATATGTATGCCAACGGCTTTGGGGAGCTCTCAGCAGAGAAACCAGGGCCAAGTAAACATCTTCAATGTCACGGACACCAAACACGCACGACCGAAAGCCTGGGATTTTCGTTCTGTGACCTGCCATGTACCTGTTAGCAAGCAGCACATCTCCAGGTGATCCAGATCCCAGCTGGTGAAGTGTTACTAATATATAGAGCTCCATCCTCAGCGTGGATAAAACTCCACCTTGGAGTGGTGCAACTGGAGAGAACGGGGAACTGGTGCTTCTAGCATCAGCTCCTGAAGCAGCTCCAGCACACCCTGGAAGGAGCCTGCACCATCGCCCTCTTTGCTAACCTGAATCTAGGTCTCCCAGCTCTAATCCATGGGTTTTAAGAGAAAAGTCTAATGTATAGAGAGATTGATTAAATTTGCACCACATTAACATGAACGACTCCTAGATCATAGTTGTAGAGAACCAGGGCCCACCTTGATAACATGATGCATGAAGATTAATGCACAGAACTGAACCTGAAAAGTCACAACAAAAAACTTTTCCTTCCATTAATCTCCAATATACACTTAAATTAAGCCTTCAAGGATTTGTGTTTCAATATCTTTCTTGTATGATAAAGGATAATAATCATGTATAAATTCCTATATTTTCCTATAAGCAGATTTAAACTTCTGCCACAATTTTTATGAAGTACCAGTCAAAATTTTAGTCAGAGAAACTCTCATAAAATACGTGCTTTTCTAAGTAGTCAAGTTAATAAGAATTGATCAGTATATATACTGCAAATAATAAATTACAAGAGCATCGACTGTCTTTAAAAAAATGCATCCCATCTATATCCACAACCAACACCTAACTGTCACACAGTAAAAATATACTGTTTCTTTCTACAGTTTTCCATGTGGGTTTTCTTTCCACTTGCCTTGATCAAGGATAAAACATACCACAAGCTCTACAACAATTTTTTTTTTTTTTGTACAAGTTACTTGCTGTATGAAAAAATAAAACTAGTTACTACAGCAATTTGTAATCAACAAAAATAGCATTTAAATTGAGAAACACTTGTCTGGGAAAGAAAACCAGCTGCTGATGGTGGGGGGGATTTCTCCCCTAGCAATTTAGGGGAAGAGAGGAAGATCTGTCTTATTCTTGAAAAAAATAAATAAGTCTATATTTATTGAGAAATATAATTAATTAAATGCACTAAAGACTTTGGGGAAGTGAGCCTGCACGAGCATTTATTTCTCTACAAAGTTAAGGCTATCAGTTCGTTTCTTATCCTGTTGAAAACAATTAATTATCACTAGATTTGACTTAGTCCATTACGAAGCAGCCATCATTGGGAGACTTAAATGGAAATTAATTTTTTTTTTTTTTTCTTAAACAGAATTCAAAGTATATTATTATTATAACATTCTCTGTCAATTTCATTGCAAAAACCTTATTTCTCATGCCTGCAATTAGAATAATTATATCTCTAAAAGTTTAAAAAGGAATCAAAACCACTGACAATATACCATAGAAAAAAAAGATATGAGGATGCTGGATAAAGATACCTCTGCTGTGCATAACAAAGGAACAATTTGTATGTTTATATAGCTCTGGAATGAGAATGACCACTACAGATATCAGATTAAGTTCCTGATGGTTCGTGACCTCCTCCTCCCATGCCAGGCGCCCCAGACACACACAGCTACACTCAGTAAGCTGTAGAGCAACGATCAGATACTCTCATGTTCACTACCCTCAAAACACAGCAATCCATAAGCAGAACTTGACTTGTCCAGTCTCCCCCAGCACATAGCCAGTCTCATAGGAAAGTAATGTCCTCCTTTGTTTTCACTTTCCATTTATCACTGAGGATTTGTTTGGCTTTAATCCATAAAAATGAATAACCCTACTGAGAGAACTGGATTCAGCTGAGACGGAACCAATCCAAGATCCTACCACAAGTTAAACAGTGCTCAGTCTGCAGGGCCAAACAGACTGATAGAAGCTGGGAACACTAAATGAGGTATGAAGTACCATAACCAGGTGTGAATTCTTGAGCAAATTATAGTAAGGTATTCCTTCAAAAAAAACCTAATTAACAGCTGCATAAATGCAGTCTCAAAAAAAATTATTTCTGTTGTAAATTCATGCAGACTAATTCCTTCAGTCTGAAGAGTAATCTGCTCCTCAAATACAGGGACAAAAATAGATTAAGGAACTTCACTTAACTGTTGCATTTTAAATCTCCTTGAAATGTATGCCTTAGTTTTTCTTCACCCGTAAGGCTCAACTTTCTTTCTGTTAGTAATACTGTTCTCTTCCTCCTTCGTGTTCTCTGGGTTGAAGCTGCAAAAATCAAATAATGAACTAACATAGCTGGCATATAAAAAAAGATGCAAGCAGCTAGATTCCTCAGAGATATGCAAATATTGTCTACAGTCTCAACAACAAAGGGGCTTCCTGCAATTCTAGTAACAACTTTACAGCATTTGCACATACAGAATATTCTAGTCGGTCTCCAGTAAAAATGCAAATATTTATCTGTGTGTACTAAGTACATTTTATGTATTTTGTAGGAAAATAATGGGGATACTTTGATAGCAGCATTTGATTATACTTCAATAAAATCAGATCAATATAATATATCTGTGTGGACTCTGAAGTAATGCAGCATTTTCTGACTTCCTGAATACAGTACCAGAATCCAGCTTCTGAACATGGTTCCTGTCTGCTGCTGGGCCCTGTCTGGGACTTTCCCGGTGCCTGCTCCACAGCATCAGTGGTGACAGTGATGTTCTTGCCATCAGGGGCATTTGGGTTTGATACTGGTCTTGCATATATTTGTATATATTCCATTTTATTCTCATTATTATTTCCCTTTTCATTAAAGCTGTTCTAGTTTCCTTTTCTAATCGATAAGTCTCTCTCCCTTATTCCTTTTCTCTTCCCCTTGGGGAGGGAGGGCGGTTAAGAGAGAGCACCTGTTATAGGTTTTAGGGCTGCCTTGACCCTAAACTGCGACAGTTTTCAAGAAAATAAACGTAAAGATTGTAATGAATCTCTTTCACAGAATCATAGAATCACTATGGTTGGAAAGGACCTCCAGGATCATCTAGTCCAGCCTTCATCCCAGCATCCCTAATCCCTAGACCATAG
>VWZK01016737.1:201466-232791 GCA_013396935.1 Baryphthengus martii | reverse complement strand
GGTCCCAAAACTGAGCCCTGAGGGACACCGCTTATGACTGGCCGCCAACTGGATTTAACTCCATTCACCACAAGTCTCTGGGCTCGGCCAGCCAGCCAGTTTCTAACCCAGCGAAGAGTCCACCTGTCTAAGCCGTGAGCCGCCAGCTTCTCCAGCAGAATGCTGTGGGAAATGGTGTCAAATGCCTTACTGAAGTCCAGGTAGACAACATCCACCGCTTTTCCCTCAACCACTAGGCGGGACACCTGACCATAGAAGATCAGGTTGGTTAAACCGGACTTGCCTTTCATGAACCCGTGTTGGCTGGGCCTGATCCCCCTGTTGTCCTGCACTTGCCGCGTGATCACCCCCAAGGTGAACTGTTCCATAATCTTCCCCGGTACTGAGGTCAGGCTGACAGGCCTGTAGTTCCCCGGATCCTCCTTCCTGCCCTTCTTGTAGATGGGCATCACATTGGCAAGTTTCCAGTCAACCGGGACCTTCCCTGTTAAGCAGGACTGCTGATAAATGATGGAGAGCTATATAGCTTCCTATATATATATTTTTCCTATATTGCCATGCATACTTTCCTTCAAATCATCCTACAGCATGTCTGCTGAGGTAACTAAACAGAGATTTCTGTCACTTCATGCAAAGACCTGAATTTCTATTCTTATTTAACCTAAACATCTTTTTTTTTTTTTTTTCATTCCATCCCTTCAACTTGGGAAACTCCAAATCCTTCTGTACAGTTTTGTCTTTAAAGTAACTTCTTCCACAATTATGTTGCATCTTAACACTCAGTAAAATGAAGCATGGGATTAATAGAAAGCTGCCTCAGGATATTTATCATTTCTTTTCCAGACTTAAGAATCAATACCAGTTTGTACTAAAGAAATACAAATCGATGATATCCATAGAGTAGGCAACATTATCTGTGAAACTATGAGAAGACCAGACTTTAGAGGTATGCTGTTCAAAAGAAAAAGGCTGTTTTTCCTCTACTTTCCCTCAGTTTTCTTACAAAATCAAACCAGGAAAGAATATATATAGCAACCACAGTGAAGCCACAACACAGGTAGAAAATTCTACAAATACAATCTATTTCCTAACCAACGTGTGTAACCCTCTTCCTTCCTAGGACATACATATTCACCTGAACCAAACACAGCTTTATGAAACTACTATGTAATGCGAAAAAAAATTAAAATAAAATCATAAGGCTCAATTCTTGAGCCACTTTACAAATTAGCAAAGCAACGTATATAAAACCCGTCATTGTACAATCAACAATCCAAAGAGGACCAACTATTTGGAGATACAGTAGAAAAACAGCACCCTAATTTGCTCTTCAGTAGGTGCTGAAGTCAGTTTTAGTTTAATTGGAATGACCTCAATGAAATAAACCAAACTTTCTCTCTTTCCATTCCTCTTAAAATATTTACGCAGCTATTGGAATACTTAATATTGACTCTATTATGCGTTATACAGGAGGGTTCCTAAACCATTAAATACGCATTCATACCTTTGGATATAACAAGTTCTTCATGTATAGCTCAACAGAGTATTATTAAAGTGACATAAAGGTAGTTTAATACATGTTAAGTTACACAGGTGTACAGGTATTACCACATTGCAATTCATGGTTTTCATCTGAAACTCATCAGGATTCAAAATACGAGAGATCAGACAAAAAAAGAGGGATTGCAGCATTCCCTGAAGAAAAAATTTGCTATATACATATTTTTATATATATAAAATTATACAACATTACATAAATCAAAAAAAAAAAAAAAGAAAAAGGAAGATTCTTCTGCTCATCCTGAAGAGTTTGGACTCTGAGTCCAATAAAATAGAGACAAAGAACTACAGAACTAGTTCAGTATTTCATCTCTACTGTTATTTTTACTAGAGCATGTCAACGTGTCTGTATTTTATAAATAAGCTCATCTTGCAGAGTTTATATTTTCATGTAATGTTTGCAGAAAGTAACTTTTTCTTCAGCACAACTGAAGCTAAGTTCTAAATTTAGTTATTGACGACTGCCAGTGACTAGCTCCCTTAGTGACAGGCAGAGAGTAGATATAGACAGAATATACAATTATAAGTAAGTGCTGAAACAACCAAATTTACCAACCACAAACTTTAAGTTGCACGTTAATCATTGTAAATTTTATTGTTGATCTAAATGGAAGCAGAATTGGGTTAACTTCCCGAGATCCAGCCAGCTGTGAAACATGGCCCACTGTGTTAAATAGCCTATGAAGTTGCATTATGCAGTAAAAATAAGATGTGCTGTCCTCAAAGGATTTATTTAAAAGCTCTAAACGATAAAATTCTCAAAAACTGAAAACGGCAATAGAAAAAGAATATACAGATGTGCACATCTCAGTTGTAAAAACTCGTTTAAAGTTTTTGGGATCCTGTAGTTCAAAAATTATAGAAAAACATTTGTACTAGTACCTTCTAACGGTGTCCCAGGCAGCTTCATCCCAACTAGGATAATCACATGTATTTTTAATCCCCTCAACCTGCGTACGTGCATTCAGGCACAAGCTGACTCAGAACAAAATCCACATAATTGAATTGCAATGAACATTGTACAACATGGGATATTTTAGACCTAAAGGAGCTATAGCCATCATTCCCAGCCCTGCTGGGAATGGCCCAAGAGCTGCAAGACGTGTCACATGTTCCAAAGAGCTGACTGACAAACAGATCTGGATCTGTTCACAGCTACAGAAGATGTTGAATTCAACTTCATAGTGGGATGTAGGGAAGCTTCCTCAACAGCTGAGTCCCTGCAAAATCCAGTGCAGAGGTCTGTAATGGATGTTATTGCTTCCCTATCTCTGGCAGCCACAGAGGCAGGGCAGCCCTATTGTGACTCACGGGATGCAGTGCCTCCAGACTGCTCGGGAGATATGAGCATATCATGGCTGACAGTCTATCCATTCCTGCAGAGATGTTTCTAGCAAACGGTTTTGGAAACCAAGCACGATTTTTTGAGAAAGCAGGAACCAAAATGTAACAGCTTCCAACCTTTAACTCTCAGAAAACAAAACGCCTTTGTGGGAAATATCTATGCTCATGACTATTGTCCTGACTTTATTTTGTGCTTCAGATGTCATACTCAAACTTAGTTCTGTGATGTATCACAGTTTCTAATGTTGCTATAATAAAAAAGTTTGATTAGTTTAAAACTCCATTTCCTATCAAAAAAGGGCCTTGGTGATTTCTTTTGATGACTGTCCATTTAGACCTTTTCACGTTGACGTAAAAACAAAATATTTCTCAAGCTGACTTCAATACTTGCACTTGACTCTTATCAAGAGGAGACATTTACAGTGGGACAAGGTTAAAGTGCTTTTTTTCTGCAAGACTACTACAGTAGTTATTTCAAATGCCACAGAATCTAATTGCCCTTCTTCAAGCAGCAGTATTTTATCAAGAACTTCAGTGCACACAGAGACTGCAGATATACTAAACAGACTACAGAGACAGTAGCTCCTTCCCCTCCTCCCATCGTGTGTATGGCTTACTGTGCAGGCACATACGCCTTGCTGTGCAGCCGAGAAGCCTCACCATCCTAACCTTCATTCAGGTCATGGATATGGCTGCTGCTACATGTATTACCATTTCCAAGGACAGAAAGGCACGCATTTCTGCTTCTTTATACGATTCAGTGAAGGCTGCTCATCGTGTAAGTAATGAATTGGTTGTGGTCTGTGTCTAATATTTTACATATCCTCCAGCGTAATTAGAGATCTAGATATAAAATTGAGTAATCTACTCATGTAACTGCAATGCTCTCCAGAGTACTGTGAGTCTTTAAAACAATGACTTACCAAACGAGCTACTCATATTATGAAACACAGCAACACAACCCTAATATTACCATCACATGATAAAATCCTATTTAACACTCAGACTGTGGGCTCAGCTTAGTATTCATCAAAGACCTCAACAATTTATCTAAAGATACAAAAGAAAGAAACAGGAAAAGATAAATTTATCACACACACCTCCCACTCTCACAAGTACATTTAATTTTAAGTAGATGAGAATGTATAAGGAAGCATTTCTTTTGGTACTTAAAAAGAATTATTCTCAAATTTCTCAGTATCAGCTAGCCAGTGTAAGTTTCCATGTGAGCAGGGAGATAAGAGCTTACGCACAAATTAAGATAAAATTAAGTCCCCAGTTACACTTTTAAAGGAAAACCTCTTAAACAGGCAAGTATAATGTTGCACAACATCTGGTTTAGCAAATTCCATCAACAATTTGTACTGTGATTTTAATGGGAATTACTACTTGATTTCTATACATTTAGAGGAGAAACAAAGGTAGTTTTTTCCTCAATTCACTTCTTTCAGTTTTCTAAGCGACAATGGAAAATTTTCTGTACTTGAAATTGATATGCAAGTAAACTAGCTGTATCATCTCCAGCATGGTTTAAAACAATCCTGTGGTTTGAGCTCCCTGTTGTTTCAGAGCATACAGGAACAGTTTTGCTAGGCAGGAATTCCAATGAGCTGTGCAGGTCAGGCACAGTTTCAGTTTTTTAATTTTTTCCCAAAACGTCATTCAACAAATGTCTTTGAAGCTGTTTAAGAAATACTGTTTCCTATTCTGAATAGAACAACTCTGTCATTTCTTCAAAAGGAGGTTAGTTCTAACAGAATTTCACTAAAATCCCTAACAAAGGGATTAGTATTTGGGAAGGGCGCAAGGGTCCAAAAAATCATCATTATTTAAGATCATGAACATTGTTAATAAGTTTGACATTTTCTAATCTTGTCGTGTTTTGGGAATAATTTTCTCTAAATTCTTTTACAACTTCAACAAGTCCAAAAATGTTCTCAAAAACCAGGTAGCTATTCGCAATAGCATTTTCCTTATGGGTCTCCCCACTTATCCAACTGGCATAAGTATGACCCCTTGCACTCCTGACAGCCCCAAGGAGAATTTGAATCTCACAGCATTCAATTTCACCCTCTTCCTTTTACTCTCTCCTCATGCAGAGGATGAAGAAGCTTCCTCTGACTAGCTCGAGGGAACACTTTATCAGAAACTTGATGCATGACTGCATTAAACAAAATGCCCACAAAGCAAATGTGAGACGTTGGAGCACAAGAACAGGTTTTGTTTCTTTTATTTCCAATGGTTCCAAGAGAAGCAGAACGGGGTAGAAATGAATATTTTTTTCTAGTTCTCACACTGGAACACACAGGAACCAAATTATACTCCCCCATCACCAGAATTTTATATACGCTCTGCACCACACTGTTTTAGTCATCACTCCAGATTTTAACAGTTTCAGATAAAGCACACTTCAGATTTTATGGGTAGCTGGCTAATGAAGAAAGATCTGTTTATAATGAAGATATTTCCAGGCTCTCAGTACTACGGGTTATATATAATACAACACATATGCAAGAAAGTGTTTGGCTTTTCCTCAAGAAAGGAGATGGTAAAAAGGGCCGCAATGTTCCACTCTGAATAACAGAATAGGGAACTAGTTACAGGTTATAACTGTTCAGTTGATCCCCTTAGCTAAAATTACAATATCTATGATGCTGCTTGTGTGTTCAATCCTTGTGACCGCTACGCAACATTAGGAAATTGTTTTCCCAGTAGCACAAAGTTATGAAAATCAGCTGGGGGGGCAAAATTTTTATGGCATCTATGTTCCAGTTTACCCAAACTCTTGTTTCTGGGATATGGGATGTGTTAGCATTAACATGTCCTAGCAAACAAGGCATTGCACTGGGATTCAGGGAACCCGTAGTCTGGTGACAGGGATCTGCTGGACCATTCTTCACAAGTCAGTGTGCCACTGTTCCCCTTTCTATTTCTTTCATCTCAACAGCGATAGATGTTTGGGACTAGGAGAGTATATTATCCTGTATTTCCATTTCCCAAATGCTCCCAGGCCTGACTTCACTTGATGCCTTTACGTGCTAATGAAATATAAATGATAATGCAGACACTGAGCTTTAAGCGTTTCCTAAAAACATAGTTAAAGAACACATTTGAAATTATACAGGATTCATTTGTCCTACACAATTTTTTAATGTCTTGCACAGTTTTAAGCTGGGAATGCTTTGAGGTGAGGGCAAGAATTCTTCTTCCATAAGCAGCTCAGCTGAAAGTAATTTACTTGAGAAGCTTAATCAATTCTCCTTTTGAATGCATCCAACTTTGCAGCAAAGCAGCATTTCGGTGATGGAGTACAGAAAAAAACATACTGGGAAGGTTCTTTTCCATTACAGCATTTTGAAAGTTTGTCTTTTGCAAACTGGATTGCTAGCTAGAAATACATTAACTTCTGTGAGAAGAAATTTCTGTCGCGTTATTTTAATGTGTTTGTCAACCACCTGATGTCTCTACTGGGATAAAATAAACTTAACTGAATTGTCGTATCTTCACTGAAATCATTGGTTACCTTTTAGACACTAAAAATACCCAGAGGATTAATTTATATCAAGGAGGATTGCGGGGTGATGATCAAGTCAAGCCCTCAGTAGTTTAGGCTGCACAACAGTAGCTGATACAGGTTTACTCTTTTATTTCTACAAGTTCTTTAATGTACTAGCTGAGCAATCTCTGGTTGTCCTGCACCAGGTAAAATAACCTTAGCCAGACAAAGATCAGGAGCTGCATTAGATCTTCATCCTGTTACCAGTGTATCCCACATTCTACTAAAACCAGTAATATTTTGAACTCAGGAAGGCATAACTTGGACTGCCGCATGTGCGAGGTCCACTGAAAGTTCATACTTTGGAATTAAATGCAGATTATTGCAACAGCCAGGGGTTGCCATATGTTCATAGTAATCAATGTTTTTTATCTGTTAATGGTTAGGCTATATCCAAATCTTTTATGTATGTAGATGTTATCTCCATATGGCTTTAGTTACATAAATCGGAATATATAGATAGATAGATAGATAGATATAATCGTGGATAGATTTGGCAGAGCATAAAAATTGACAGCGAACGTTCCAGAATTTTGATGCAAACTAGGATTTTAGAGAACAGAAAGCCAAGGATATTTGCATTCTAACAGTATAAACAACTTCACATACAGCATTTATTTGCTACCCTGTATCAGAATAGAACATGTAGACTAAGACCATATAGTACAATAGAGTAAGAAACAAATAGAGCCAAATAGAGAAATGCTGAAAAATAAAACAGTTGTCATGGGACAGCAGAAAATGGGAGAGAGTGCTATAAACAAAGTTAATATTAATAAAAATAAGGAAGGACTGACTTCAAGAAGGGAATGACAAAAATTGTAAAGTAAAAAAATACTAGAAATCAATTAAGAGATGTTATAGGTAAACGGCTGATTGCATAGACTTCCTCAGTTCAAAACAGTAGTCATGGATGCAAACAAACATTGGGAGATAAGTACAGGACCACAAAGGCAACGTAAGAAAGATACCTGAACATTTGTTTTCCTAGAGAATAAAAGTCAACCAGGAAGTAAATGGCAGACCACTGAGGTTAAACTGAGCAGAGGTACCTAGAGGTTAAATCAAACTTGGTAGCAGAAAGTAAGCAGAGAAGACCATCGTGTGGTAAAAGAGTGGAAACTTAACAATCTGAGGGGATACTTCCAATAGTAACCTGTTAGTTACTTCTGAAGAACATAGTGGATATTTTGAGAAAATATTCCTAAGGACATAGGGAGAGGAAAAATACGATGTGAGAAGGAAAATTCTCAGATAACAAAGCTGGCAGAGACAAGAGATTTTAAACAACTCAGTATCTAGACAGAAAATCCATTGATCACAAGTCAACTCCAGTATTTAAATATATTATTTTAGACTACATCTTCAGTTAAAGAAAATATGAGATACAAATTTACAAAACTAGATAAGATTCAAAAAAGAAATATAAAAATCAAATACCTATCCCATTGTCACAAAATAAATGAATGGCATTTTTTTTTTTCTATGGACTTTGTACTTTCACAAAGGCTGTCACAGAATATATGAAACAAATTTAGAGAAATTCCTGGGCTACTAGGGAATTTGACAAAAAATGTTAACAGAACTATGATTCTATGAAAGGTTAGGAAATAACCTAGTAATATTTATATATAATTAAGGCAACTACACGTTGCAGCAGAGATGCATTATAGCAGGTACATTGGATTGGGAAAAAAAATCCCAAACTAACAAAACAAAAAGCTCATGACCAACTCTCCCTGTCCCCATCCAAAGTTCATCCCTTAAATGTTGAACACTGATGTAGAACAAGAAATTTAAGCAATGAGGGAAGAAATTTAGTACATCAGGTGTCCTGGCAGCAAAAAGAATAAAATGGATGGAATGGGCAATGAAATTAAGGTCAGAATAGCAATGAACAGATAAACCTTTTTAATGCTAAATCCAGCTAGACAAAAAGAAAACCTCTGGATACTAAAGTTTACATATTCACTAAAATATAAAGACGAATTCACTATGCAGAGTTGCAAATGAGAGAGTTAATGAGATCCTCCAACCAGATTTTCATAAACTACTCTTTTAAAGAAATTTTCAGTATCTGATTGCCAGGACAAACACAATGAGAAAAGGCAACACTAAAGCCATTTGGGATCAAAAAATTGTGATATATGGGATGCCTCTAAGCATTAATAGACTCACCTGTGACAAGAATATTCAATGAAAAGAAGCTGAAGTGAAAGAAATACATTCTGAAGATTTAAAACAGAGGTGGCTTAGAAAACAAGATGACAGACGATTGTAAAAGAGATAAAATAGCACAACAATAGCAACTGCCCTTCAAATTGAATGTAGAAGACTAAATGGACAAATGAGCACGTTCTTCTGCTACATTTTTAGGTACACCTTGTGGTCAGTGTTTTGAACACATTTACAAACCCTTCCTGATCCCCATACTGGGACCTGATGACTGCACAAGTCACCTCAAAAATGTATCTCTGCTGTCTCATTATAAAAGAACTATCATAAAACAATGACGCTGCCTCCCTGGACGTGAGAAATGAAGTTAAATGATAACAAACACAGAGAAAAAAGGACAAGTTGTCTTGAAGGCTACCTAAGGTAGTGCTATCCACATGCTTAGAGATTATTTTGTTTTCATTATTTTTGCTTAAAGTAATGATTAGCACTGTCCTGAACAAATTAGTTTTATTTTAGCAATATTTAGCAATATTACTGTTAATTACTAACCAATCATAGTAAGAAGGGTGTTACTAACTGCATGTATAAATGTAGCATGAATAGTTTCTTTGGGGTGGATTTGTGGAAATCCACCAAGCACCCCGACTTGCGCAACTCTGGAATAAACAACGTCTCCCTTGAGTGTGCGGTTTTTGGCTAGTGCACACCGGGCAACGAATCCGCACTTTGTCGGACAACAGTAGGACAGAACAAGAGGTTTAAACATGCTGCACTTCAAGGGCCATAATACAAAAAATAAACATGTTTTGCTGGAAGGGTACACTAGCTTTCCCAACAGAAGCTTTTCTCCTGAGATAACACAAGGATTTCAGAATGAATCTTAATTATCAATGATTCTGTTGACTGGAATGAATCACATTATATTATGCTACATGTTATGTGCATTTGAGACAAAACCCGCATCTTAAAGTGCAAACATTCATCTCTCCTGCAGTAAATAGTATTCATCAGTGCTTCTGTGCACTTCCAGAGCCTTAATGTTCTTACACTGCCAAAAGCACCGTTATTTTGATTTACTTCTCACATTAATGGGATATAAAGCATATTCCAGAGAGCTCTCCGTAGAGATCTGTCAGCAATAATAATTACAAAATCTGAAATTTTAAATCAATATTCATGTTTAGTTTTTTGTTATTTTTCTTTTTTTCAAGAAGCACTAGTGTCCAGATCATCAACTGAAGGAAAAAAATTTCACCTTCATTTAAATCTGGATGCAATTTTACAGCAAATTCTCAGTATCAAAAATTAAGAAAGACGAATTTTCACAACACAAAATTATGTATTTAAGAGTTACAATGCAAAAATTCATATTAATATCAAAGTTTATGGATTATCTTTGGTTTGTTTTCCTTCTTATTAAATCGATAAATAGTAACTACTAAGAGCAATACAGCAGGGTAAATCCATGATCTTAATTCTAGTGGACAGGCATCAGTGTGCTGAAGGCTGGTTTATTCGAAAGGGGTGTAGGGGGGGATCAGTTTGTTTCAAGAAGTAAAAATAAACCACAAACAAATAAAAAAGTTCACCACCCCAAAACATCCAACCACAAACACAAACTCAAAGTCTTAGACAATTTAAAAATATTTACCAATTAACAACTGGTACATTCCTGTCAGTTGATACTAAAATAAATTATTCCTTATGCTGTGAGCCTGCTGATTCACAAAGCAGTCATAATTTTTGATCAGTAACATATTTCTTTTGTGAGGCTCCATCCATTCAGCACACTAGAGAATTGAATCCAAACTCCCTGCACAGTAGGAACAGTATCAATGGCAGAAGCATAAATTTGTAAGGTCCAAAATAACAGCTTTCCATGTTGCACCATTTTTGTCCGCTTGCTACTGCAGGGCAGCATTTGTGATCCTGCATCCCAATCGTCAGCAGCGAGTCACCGATTACGTCTGGCCCATAGCAGAGGTGCCTCAGTACTGCAATCAAAGCCTCATTTGAATAAGTCAAGTAACATACATTTCGGTGTCAAAAAGGGTGGTAAAATATAACTTGATGGCACCCCCACCCTCTAGCTCTCTACACTCTGGCAGTATGAATCTAAGATTTCAATCTGATGCTTTGTTTTCAAGACGTTCCGTTGAGTAATCAGTGTCTGCACCCAGTGTATTTATGATTTCATTTTTTTCCTCTGTTCTACTTCCCTATACATGTTGTGGACACATTTCAGTTATTCTGCCAACTTTTCACAGCTACCCTGTCTCCCCTGTTCCATTTGTTTTCAAATTAAGTTCCTGTTCATTCTAGCAAAGGGTGAGCTCCTGATATATGATTGTGCCTAACCTGAACATGTCATCAGCATCTTCTTGAATAGCTATTTCAGAGGAGAAGGGATACCAACATGACACTGGGATTCCAGTTCACTGGAGACCAGGATGATAACAGTGTTACAAACACTATGCTTTTCCGTAATAATTTCGTATTACTGCCAGAGTTACTGATGCATAGAAAATAAAAATAATAAAAAAAAAAGATGAACTGATATTACCAACGAGGCTCATACAACAGCAAGTAGATTCCACCTGCTAGTCTTAACTAGATATTTTTCAGACATCATATAATAAAAGCAAACAGAAAATGAGATTGCTGCCATCATTATCCACACTGCTTTTTCAATTCTTGAAAAAGGGGAGAGCTAGCTAGTTTATAGCCCTGCTCAAAATACTAGCTCTTCTTTCTCTCTCTCATTTCCCAGTAGCAGTTTAATTTGGTCTGTATAGTGCTGGGTACTTTGCACGCATTGTTACAGAGTAATTCCCACACCGACCAAAGAACATTTGGGAAGAAGCAGAAGCCTCCCCTTCTCCCGCAGAAGAGCCACACCAAGGCTGTGCCCAGGAGCAGCTGCAGATAATTCAGTATGCAGGAACCACTTGCTGTTTTTTTCTCACCAGTTCCTGCTGCTTGGCCAGACCAAGGCAGGATCAGCACAAACCCTGAATTTCTATTTCTTTGCTAAAGAGTTATTCTCATGGGAAAAACAGAGAACATTTCTGCTTGACCACAATCTCTCCTGAAGGGCACTAATGACATATTCATGGCATGAAGGCTGGGCTGACAGTGAACAACGGCAAACATAGGAGTCCTTTCAGCTGAACCAAAGAAACTCCTGTACAGACACATATCTCTCAACAGTGAAGCAAACTGAGGCTTCTAAAATGCATTCCTGTGCAATGTTTTCTCTGCAAGAGGGACACAGGAGGGAAATTTGAGGAGACTGCTCCTCAGAGCAACTCATGCCTGGATACAGGGATCCATCTCTTTGCAATGGGCTGGGTGGGAAGTGAGCAGGGGCAAAGTCAGTCTCTAAAATAAGTAAATAGGATGCACAATGGATAAAGCCAGCAAGCTCCAGCAATAAGCATCTCAAACAAGGTCATGCAGGGAGTCTATGGTATAATAAGCCACACTAATAAAGACTGGCTGGCAAACACTCTATAATAGATTTCCCTAGTACTAAAGTTTAACTCTTCCCCCATTTCCAATAAATTTTTTAAAAGTTTATACCTTACTGTTTATTATTTTGTTTTTCTTATCTTTTTTTACCACATCCTTATGCGGCTTCTAATACACATAGCAAAACCAAAAGACTCTTTCGTATTTCATGAATACCAAGAGGAATGTTTTCCTAAGCAATTAGTAACCATACTGAGACACAGTTTCACTCATAGTTATATAAAGTCAGGATAAAAAAAATATTTGAAATGCAAAGCATATCTACTACTAAATTATCAAAAAGACATAATAGCAGGATAGTAAATGTGTGTTATGTATATTTAGTGTTTATTATAGAAATTTACTGCATATAAATTATAAGGAAGTGCCAGATGCATCTAATAAATATGAATGAGGAAAGTTTCATACCCCCAGAGCTATATATGATGCTGCCTTATAGCTCTCTAGTTAAAAACATTGTATGAAAACCACTTCACCTTGTTTAATTGGAATTGGATGCTCTAAATCTTCTATACTTGCATTAATCAACTAGTCTGAAACAAGGTTCTTTGTGCAGCTAAAGTTTCCAGTGGAAAACTTCAGAAAGTAACAGAAAGACAACTAACAGTTGAAGAAGAAAAGGAAATTGAAGTAGCAATAAAGCAAGAAATACAATATCCCCTGGTAACTCAATAAAAAAAAAAAAAATTATGATTATTTACTTTGTGATCAGCTGAGAGCCCTGAATGGTTTAAATGAACATGGGAAAAAAACAAACCAACAAAAAACCAGCTCTGTACATAAGAAGAAAAAATTAATTTTCTATTAAATAGTTAGCATTCTGAGAACAAAAAAAGCAGCATATATTTTCAGCAGAAGTAGACTCTGCACTGTAGTTTTTCCACTACAGAATCACCTCTTAATGGATAAAATATACCTTGCCCTTGAATATTATTTGTAAATTCTCACTTTACTTTTTTAATATAAAAAAGCATAATGCAAAATATGATCACCCTTAGAAAACCAGGTCTTAGAAACGTAAAAGGAGAATGTTACCTAGAAAATGAAATAGCTCACCCAGCCATAATATACACAGGAGACATTAAGTCAAAATAATGTTTTGGTTTCCCTAGTATCACACATGGAAATTTTATAAAAGGATAATTATATTTTTTTAGCAAAGAGGGAAACAACCCCTATGGAAAAGTGCTACAGAATTAACAAGAAGTTTAGTCACTGCTGCTGGTGATTAATCACATGAAGAAAAGCGGGAAAAAATATATTTCCTAAAAACTTAATGGGAATTTTTAGGTCAATCCAAGTATTTGGGTCAATACACAGCATTGTTTTCATAGTTGGTTTTTGTTTGTTTGGTTTGTTGGGGCTTTTTTTCTGGGTGTTTTCTAACTTTTTAACAAGCAGAGTAATTTCAGTAGGTTTTAGTTAAATCAATACTTGCCAAAGAAAAAAAATATTCCCAAATGAACAAAGTCTTTACAATATTTTTCATTAACCTACATAACATATAGAATTTGATTATATTCTTTGCTCCATAGAAAATAGTCAGTAATAAACTATACTGACTAAAATCAGACTTGAGAGAATCTCTCTCAACATTTTTTTTTCTTCACCTGTGGTATACTACAGCCACTCCACCTGCAAGGACATAATCACAATTCACAACATATTGTATATTGTTTAGTTTAATTTTAATGTTCTCTGGCAACATGTATTTATTCAAACAGTCCATGTACCAGCCAACAGCAGCACATCTTCTAGATGGCCTTTACCTTCTAAGGGCAATGACAGTTTTACATTATTTTCACAGCTGAAATAAAGCCAGCGCTACCTACCAATTTATGATTACTTTTAGCAACTCAAACCAGTGCTTTGACTGAACGCTATTTGTCATCTATCAAGAGCATTCCTGACATTCACACATACTTAAAAAGAAAACAAGTTTCCTGCCCATCTTCCCATTCCTTTTCAGGTTTGGGAATAGCCTAGATTTCTTGTCAAAATGTAAATTTCCTTCTGAGCCTCTTTGCTTCTGCTAGTGATAAGATAGTATGAAAGAAGCGACAGAAATTGAAAATCCAAAGTCACTGAACTGTTGGGTTTTTTTGTTTAGGATGCACAAAACACTTGCACTGCTTATTTCAAGTCAGCTCTATGATGTTGATTTTCAAGTGAACAGTGGTTCAATGTAAAGCACGAAATGAATACATAGGCGAATGTTGTTTAATTAAAACAAAGATTGCCACAACTTTGGTTATATTTTTATGACACTATTGCAAAACCATAAACTGATTTGTAACTTTAACTCCCTTCATGCTGGTGAAAGGCAGAACTTAAGAAAGCCCAGGACCTTCTTATTTTTTTAAAAGAAATAAAATAAATTTTAAAAAAAGAAAATCAATTTTCTCTGACTATTTCTTAACATCTAGTTTAGTACTTCTCTAATGGAAACATTCTTTTTGGACATTTAATCTGGAGCGACAGTAGAAAAACATTGGATGGTTATCTGAGCTTTTTGTTTCACGTCATCCATTGACAGCCACCTTTTTCATTTCACTGGGAAGCACTTAGTGTACAGTTAGGATAACATTTCCAGACATGTCTGCTCCAGATTAAGTGTGTGTTTCAGAAGTCCCCACTGATGTAAGTGATCATTCCTCACCACAACAATACAGAGATCAGCTGGCCTTTTTTGAAGTCTCCTTGACCCTGCAGTTCATGCTTTTTGGAACTAAAGGTGCAATTAATATTGTAAGCAAAAGAGATATCTACTGATTGGATTCATCACGAAAGGGCTTCTAGCAGATATCATCAGGACCTTCTGGAGAGATAAGGCATAGAAGGAATGGGCTTTGATATTCATGATATTGCACAGAGTGGCACTCAAGGTATCTTATCCGCTTATTTCAAATAAGCAAAGGACAAATATAACCACCATGTGAATAACGGCACAGAAATGAAACTGGTAACACGGGTTTTGGCATAGTGTGAATATCACGCATAAGCTATGCTCGTGAGAAACTTGCAGACCTTCACGGACCCTCTCCTTCCTCATCAATCCTTAAATGACTCATGTATAAAGTTTAACTAAAAATGAACACACTGCACATTAAAAAATGTGCATACTGCAGCACATCCCATCCTTCCAAGTTGATTTGAAGCAGTTACCTCTTGCTAATTAGCTCTCTAAAGTCCAGAAATACTCAAGTGATACTGTTGATAACATGCCAATTATGATGTAAATTACAAAGACATGAGCTTAGGAACTGGAAAGAAATGGACTTCCTTTGTCCTTATTAGAACAGGTTATTATCAAAAAGCTGACTTAAAAATGACAGATTGCATTTCACTTCTTACCGGTCTTCTCAGATGAGCATCTTATCTTGAGATATAATGTCAGGGATGTTAATTGCTGTGAAGTACAGAAGCTTAAAAGTTCAGCTTGGAACACTGCATGTTCTGATTCATGAATATGAAAGAAGAGACTGAAACAATTGATAAACAAACCAACTACAGCTAAACACTGGTGATCTTTTTATTGATGCAAGAATGTGCTCAGAACCTGAAATTCACACGACTTAGGAGCTAAAGGCTCACGTTATGGTTTTGCACTTTCTTTCTCATCGCTTGTTTTTGAACTCTCTTTAGAAATACAAGTCCAGAAAGTGTGATTCATACCCCAGCTGGAAAACACATAACTCCCTCACGCATTTTCTCTTTCTCAGTACAGATTCTGGTAGCATTGTGGGCAAGCAGTATCAAACACGTTTACTTTAAATGACTGATCTCAGAGCAGAACGAACTGTGCAATGAATACAATGAGCACTACCAATTTGTCATCATTTCACACTCAAATTCTTCCTTACAAATACTTGGAAGTAAAACCAATTGGTTTTCTGGGATTTTTTGGGGGGTTGGTTGTTTGGTTTTGGTTGGTTTTGTGTGTTTTTGATGCAAAGCAGATGTTCATGCCTTTCTGTGTCCAAACAGAAATGATACAGTTATTCAAACTATAACTAATGAGATCACTGATACGAAAGCTCAACATTTGCATTGTACTTTCTATGTTTATTTTTTTAGGACAATGTCCTTGTTCTACATAGAATTTCAAGAGTGGTCTTTATTTCAGAAGAAACTGAAGGTGGTCCTAGAAATCACAAACTGCTCCAATTCTACCGAGTAGACTATCCTTGTCAGAAGAACCAACATGTCCCTCCTGTTGAGGCAATGTCATTGCTTACAAAGAATGGAAGAGTCAGAGACAAGAATAAGAAAGATAAAATCTGTACCTCAGCATCTGGTGTACCTTTGGGGGATTAAGTAGTCCTGAACTCTGATCCTTGCTCAAGGCATTGCTTTTGAACTTGCACTGAAGAGACAAACTGTGCCTAGAAATAAGCAAAACAAAACTTGGAGAATATAAAAAAACCCTCTTCAAAATGCCGTTACACTTAATTTTGTGAGATAATCATTTCTAATTCTATTTTTAAATGAAAACATTAATTGTTTGTCTTAATTTACTAGATATTTTTAGTGAAAATTCACATTAGGAGAAAATTTTTTTATGATGGTAGTGAAAGAAATATGATCTGGACTCCATATCATGATAAACATGGGATATAAAAAGAAACAGATAATAAGTATAGGCAATTTTCAAATAATGAACAAAACCTTTCATGGCTAATAAAATATTTTTGGCTTCATTGAATAAACCTAAACAGATTTGTCAATAAATATATCTGGCTGTACTGAGGAAAAAAATGTTGAATTGTGCACAATCCTATCCTTTTTCCCCACGAGAGACAGTCCCAGAAGTTTAAAAAAAAACCCGTCACAGTTACTAGAGTAGAAAATATGAGTATTTTAACCTGATGCAATGATAACTGTTAGCTGTCTATACTATATTTCCTTCATTTCCCTTGATCCAAGCAGGAACATCAAAATTGAGACGATGTAACTTCTTGGGAAATTGTATTTTCAGTATGTTTACAGTTATAGTAGAAATAAGTTTTTAATCTGTCATTGCCCTCTGCCTAGAGCTCAGCATCCTCTGTATTCACTATGTTCTGACTAAAGGGCCATCATATTAGCCCAAGATGTCTCAAAGGAAGAGTTTAACCCATCCCTTTTCAGCAGAACATCAGGAGTTTGATTTTTAACTCCTGAAAGCATGGCTTCAAATCACTGTGTTCACTGTAAATAAAGTGTATAGACAGTGGTCTTTGGCTTAAAATTGTGTTCAATGTACTAATCAGAGTTCACACAAGAGTACTTCTGCACTTGGACATAGGTTGTGAGCTCACATCTGCACTGTCCATGAGCAGCTCATGAGGGAACGGCTACTTTCACATGGGAACTTTTCGGTGCAACTGATTCTCCTTAGTATTTCCCAAAACTTCTTTTGTTTTTACAAAACCTCACCTTTAAATTATTTTTTCCACTGCTGAAAAAACTTCAATTAGCAGCACTGTAAACTTCTACAAGTTTATTATTCTGTTCTTTATAATCTCGTGTTTTGAAGTTCACAGTGCCATTTTGTTTTTCTCAGATAAAAAGTGCAGTTTTCTCTGAATGAAGACGTCTTCTCAGATACAACACAGCTTTTACTACCAGGGAAATACTAGTATCACAAAGACTCCAGACCTTATTATAAAATATTTATAAAGGATATTTGAGGCCCATATTGTGAAGCCTATTATAGGAAGCCTCTGAGAGCGGTAAAATAGCAAGACCATCCTGGAACACTATAATCTGTTATTTTAAAGCATGGTAAAGATGTGGAGGAAACGCAGTAGCTATAGGTACGTATTTTTAATTAACCTAGCCTGTAAAATCCTTGCAAGAGTGTCAACTAAGGTATTACTGTCTACTTTTCTCAAATTAATTTGTCCAAGCCAAGTGAGCTTTATTAAAACAAGACTATCAAAAAATAATATCAGTCTTTAATAGACTTAATAAACATTGAACAACATTAGAATAACCATTCAATGCTATTTTACTCAGTGTAGAAATGAGGCCTTGGTGAATACCATGAATTACCCTTTTGAAGTAAGGAAGAAATTTAGCATTAGTAATAAGTTTTATATTCAAAGCATTAGTTACTTTCAGTATTAATAGTGAGATTTTCTTTTTCCAATATATAAAAGAGTTGATAAGAGTGTTGTCTTTTTCTATTTCATTTTCCCTACCTGGGGAAATATATTACTTTGTAAGTATTTCAAACCACTGATTTCATTTACTTTGGAGTGATAAAATGTGGCCACAAAGAAAATAATTTCCCATAATTTTAGGTATTTCACTACAAGCCCTAGCCATTGGCACACCATGTCTTTACAACTCTTTCATTTCCCATGAAGGGGAAAAGCCATAACCTTTCATTTTCATAATGATGCCAAGCAAGCCAACCCTATAGAAGGGAAGAAAAAGGTGTTCCTGTCTCATCTCATCCCTACGCTTTTGGCAAATGCGATTTTGAAGGAGAGTGGGAAGGAGCTTTAAGTACAACAGTATTACAAGACAAGCAAACAGATGCAACACACAGATCAAATTTAAAAGATACTCCAGGTACAAGCAGGGCATTGAATGAGGTGACCTCCAAATTCCCATGCAGACTACCTGAATCCTGGTTTCTACACACTGGCTTAAAAAGCAAATAAAAAAATCCACAGGAAAAAGCAATCCAGCCAGCTAGAAACCTCCAAAGTTACAACTGTTATGAACCAAAAAAAAAAAAAAAAAAAAAAAGTCAGCAGAATACTGGCATGTTGGAGTGCGATCTGTTCATCACTGTCACACAGACTGCACGGTTATCAATTACTACAGTGGGGTGGTTTGTCAGCTGCAAGAGGAGCAGGTCAACCTTAAAACAAATCCTTGGTCAGAAATTGCTGGACTTAAGAAGTTGGGTAATCAGGTTTCTTGCTGTAGTGTTTAGCCTGTTGATTTTAGTCTGAGAAAAGGCCATGCTGCACATAAACTGTTCTGTCTATGAGCCAGGGCGGCTGAGCAATCACATCTTTCTGAAAGTCGGAAACTTTGAAGGATCAATACTATCCAGGGCATAGGAACAAGAGATTTGGGAGGAAACATTAAGAAATTCAAGCTTACAGATATTAATAATGAACACACCTGAGGCAGGGGTAGATCAAGCCACATAAATCAATACTCTGGCTAGGCTCAAAGCTTCCAACCTGGCAGACAAGGGTGAGTGACCACCACTTCCAAGAGCAGACCTTCCTCCAGGGCCTCCTGCTTCCCCATTGTCCAATCAATACCAAGTCCTTCCAGCTTTGCTGCAACTCCATTCAGGCTCCTTGCTGAGGAGGACGTTTCTGTAGTTACAAGCAGGGTGGGAAACTTAAGAAGCCTCTCACTTCATTACTGCCCCAATACCCACATACATGCTAAGCATATGTCCTCCCATGGGGCACAGATGGCTGCCTCCCTGCTCATATCCCAGCTGTCTACTAAAGGATCCAACATTTCAGTCAGCAGCATGGGAAACCTCGTGTTATATAAGACACTTGGAAACTGTGTTAGTTTAGCTCTGCTGACTGCACAGGATTGATTTTCAAGCATGTGCATCATTTATTTGCTTTCTTGCTTGATTGCTAAACAGCACACATGAAAGGTAAAACAAAAGAATTATCTGAAGATGCACCATTGAATTTGGTGCTACAGATATCTCTCAGATTCCCAATTTGACCGGTTTTGTTGACTTGTGCTTTGTCAGCAATGACTTTGCTGCAGTGCAGGAAACTGCTAGAAAAGAAAGAGCTGATGAAAAGTAACTTCAGAATGAAAAGTACCCTGCACAACTCCCATACATGTTTGTATTACCAAGAAGCTTAATGAGTAGGTATTCAGCCTTAATAACCAAATAGCGTCATTTACAAATAAAACACTGCAAAGTAAATTTCTATAAAAACGAAGTTCCTGTGTGAAGAGAAGTCCTCATAAATGAATATCAAGTAGTACATAAACTGCTGAGAGAGTACATTTTCCATGCAATAAGAGTATGCATTTAACAGCCTTCTTCTGTCTTCATGTTCACAGCTGATAGTCATTACAGCAGCATTAGAACTGCAGCAGATTTATCACATTTGCAATGTAAATTTATTACCATTCAAGTAATCCTAGCACCTGTGCCTTACCATTAATAGACATTCCTTTAAATTTGCAGTTTTCCCCCATCATTCACAGTTGAATGAACCTATAAGTGAAGCTGAAATGTAAATTTAAATCCACTCTTTCTAAAGTTTTGCCCTTAAAGTCCACTCAGGAGAGTCTCTCCTATTGAAATGAAAAATAACTTATTTTGAAACGTTTCTTGTGTAGATCAAAAATTCATTCAGGGACATAAAACAGTCACATGAGCGGTGTTCACATCATATTTATTCTACAGATGGCATCAGGCATTTATTTCCATTTAAAATACCAGGGAAGTAAAAATTTAAACTGCTTGCCTCCTTTGTGTGGAGCACATCAGAGTAAAGCATGTTTTGTATAACAGAAGACTTTAGCCTTATAGTTTGATCATACTGTAAGATTTCAAGCCCCTGAGAATCCTTAGTTCGCCAAACAATGCAGTATTTATGGAAGCACCTATATGGTCAGATGTTTCTAAAACAGCCTCGGTGGAAAACTAGCTAGAGCAACCAGATTTGTTATGCTTGCCCGTAGACAGTAAAAAGCAAAAACATGTCTCACTGCCCTGCCCTCAAACAGTGGCTGTGTGAATTGCACAACTGATCTACTGCCCAGTGCAGAGAACTGGTGGCTATTACTCGTGGAGCTGTTATCTCCTAAAGTTACTTTATATGGTACACTAGGTGACATTCATAGCTATGGTACCAAGAACAGTTTAACTCTAACAGCCCCCTTCTCAGTTTATTAAAAGGATTTATTACAAAAAAATAATTATATCATCTTAATATGAGCAACATGGATTAATTTTAATCAAGCACTTTTAATGATGGCATGGGCATATTTATGTTGCAGATTCTTATGTAGTTGCAGGATAAGAAACGGAGCATGTGCTAAAATTCAAATTCTTTTAAAATAGTGACAGCGAATATTAAATACTCCCAGGAAATTAGGTTACCAAAAAAATAATAAAAAAAAAAATCATCACCTGTCCTGGCTTTTTTTTTTGGATTGAAAATACAAACCAGTCAAGTGTAAAAAAATATCATTAAACTGAAATAAACCAAACCCATGCTACTATTTCATGCTATTTTTTTGTACAAAAATGATACTAATTTGTACTTTAACACATCATGCTTCCAGAAAACACTTTATTTTTATTCATATTTTAAAATCTTTTGCTACCTAAAGATTAGGAACTTGCCTTTATTACTATATACTCATAAAAGCACAGGAGGGAAAGAAAGGAAAGAATATGTACAATGCTGAGCAGCTTTTCAACAAAGAGGATGAGAGGGATTTTTTTTCTTTTTTTTTGTGTATCTTCTTAAAAATCTGATTATGTCATCATGAAAAGAGAAACTTCTGATTGTATTCATCATCTTTACTAATTTTTTCTTACAACCAAAATCTTAATCCTGAGTTTCACACAAATTAATTCCTCTTATTTTACATAAATCTTTATTTACATAAAGCTTTAATTTCATAGTACGGGATTATACTTGCCTAGCTAGACTCTACTTTTACAGATGCAGAAGGTGAATTTTTGGCTAGCTGCACAATCAGAAATCAAGTCTAACAGTAAGACAAGCCGGTATACTGGTTCAGAGATACAATCTACCTTTGCATAATCATCTCAGAAACACACAATCCTTTTCCATAATTTTATGGTTGGGTTTTTTTTTTAAATGGTTTTGATTTAGTATATTAGTATAAATATTAAAAGTTTCCTCTTGCAAGTTGAAGCAATTTCAGATTTACCTTTGCCTGACTTTGCTTGATGTATACACTTGTTCTTATTGTCTAAATGGCTTTGGCTCTGATAAATGATAGCTTTGATCTTAAAAGAATCCATAAAAGCATAAGGGCAATTACACCTTCAGGTATCGTTCTCACACCATTGAAAATAGTATGACACAATGCTTACTAGAGCAGGTTCTAATTACCTATCCCTCTACTGCAACACAAAAATTACCTTAGAAAAGGGTTTGAAGTCGATGTTATCGATGCTGTGAATAGGTATATTAAATGATTTCCAGAAAATGCATCTGAGTTATAATTATATTAGCTTGGCATTAATAGAATAAAACCTTTAACAAGGCACAGTTAAAAATATCATTAAATAGACTGCTTTTACAATTGCACCAAAATAAGACTTGGTAACATATCTGAAAAAGATTATATCTTCACAAACAAACAGTTGAATTCTGAGTGGGGAAAATAAAGATACTGTCATTTTCCCATTTATCGTTATGGCTCTTAAATTCTAAAACGAGTTTAGCCAGAAACAGGATGAAATACTTACTCTCATGCCATGAAGGCCAGACTGTTTAAATGAAGGCTAGCACAGCTGAAGGATGAATGCATCTCCTCTGTATATTTGATATGCAGCAGTGAAATTGTATGTAAAGCTACTTGAGAAATTTCTCTATTTAGTTTTTTTCATATTAATATTTAAAAATACCCCAAACTTTTCCTTAAGGAATTCAGTAAAATAGGTAGTCAGAGAAATAAATAAAATGCTTTCCTTATTCCCTCCCACACACACTTTCTGAATGTCACTCACTTTATAATAAAGTGTGAGAGAAAGTATAAGCCAGTCTCTATAATACATTCATACTTTCCTGGTAAATTTAAGAACACTGATGAACCATAGCCTGAAGTATATTAACATAATAATAGCAAATTATCAGAGGGAGTTTACAGTAGCAGGTGGTCACAATATTGATTTCATTTCTGCTCTATAAAACTGTATAAAAAATCCAGCAACGCAGTTTTGTTTTGCTTTAAACTATTTGTTGTTATAATGCATGCTTTCTACAAATTCAATGAGCTTGAAGAGAGGATACAGAGATACTCATCCTTTATCACACTAGAAACAGACTAAAATGTCACTAAAACCATCTGCTCTTATTCCTATTTCTGTTCCAAACCAGAAAATGGGCCAGTGAAAGATTTAAAATTTTCTGAAAATTCCTGTAAGGAACTGTAGGGCCACTTACAAGACCTGGATGGGCAGAAAACCCTCCTTGGTGGCACAAAAAGCTGTACCAGATGAATGGTTGTTTGGGAACAGCATTGTTTGGTGTAAAGGAACAAAAAAGAGAATTATTCTGAATTTTTGTGCCTGCCCAGTTGCCAAACACATTGTCCTGCCAGGCAGTCAGAAGCACAGCAAGGCTATGACATGCATTGTTCTCCAAGATTTTCTTTTCTCTTCCATTTTCCAGCTTTATATGAGATCAGCTCAAGTTATCACTACTTCAGACTAATTTCTCAGATCATGATTTTCTAGCTAATCATGAAGGTTAGCAAATACTTATCACAGTACAAGAAAACATTTTGAGACTGTAAACTTTAGCCTACTGAATATCAGGATAATCTCAAGGTTAAAACTTTGGAAAATAACTATTATTTCTTTCATCAGGAGCTGAAATGCAGAAGTAGGCACAACTTTTGCAAAAGTAAATAACCCGCTCAAGTAATTTGCCAGCTATTGTATACCCTAGAGTACATGTGTGGTAATAATATATACTGCAGGATGTCATACTGCGTAGAGTCATGCAGGGACAGAGAATGATTAGACACAGATTTCTCTACAGGAGATCGTTAATGCCATCAAAAAATTGCCCTCTGGGAAACACTGAAATCCCAGACGGCTTTCCAGTATAATTCTTTAAATCTTTTCTGCATATTGTATTCCAGCTTTTAATGGATGTATTTAGTGAGAAGTTTGCTAGAGGGCTACTCTCTGGAGATGTAATGCTCTCATTAATCATTGCAATCCTCAGCAAACGAAGGAGTTCCTATGCTATATATATCTGCAGCAGTCCTGTACTTTTGTTGCCACCATTAGCTTGTTGAAAACAACTGGGTACTGGATAATTCAATATGGTAATGATCATGTATATTTGTTTACATGCACTAATGTTTAGTGTTATTTCCAGACTTCCAAATTTTTCAAAATCAATCTCTGTAGCTATTAAACCTAGAGGATATTTATAGATGTACAGATCTTGCTAAATCCAGGAGATGCAGTCATAAAGATTTCATAACTGAGGTGAATAACTGGGGCTGGGTCATTTTATGTATCATGTATCACAGAATCTTCGTGGTTGGAAAAGGTCTCTAAGATCACTGTGTTTAACCGTCAACTGAAACCCCTCCCCAAAAAACAACCAAGAAAAAACCCCCATATGATTCATATTATAAGTATACATATAAAATTATTTATATAAGCTGTGTATATATATATACACACGTAGAAGCATTTTTGACCTGCCTCTGAGGACTGGTCATTACTTTCACTATAAATGATGAAACTCCCACTGAAGTTACCTTTCTCTCCTCATTTATCCCATCAGAAAATGTGGCTTTTACTTTTCTAAGACTAATGACAGAAATGAAGGACTTGAAAAGAATTACCTAGAGAACCCAAGAAGAACTTCCACAAAAATAAAGCTTTAAAACAGCACCTCGTGAAATGTAAGGATCTTAACTAACAGATGATGCTAACAGCTTCATAAAAGTTTGTGTCTATTGCATCATTCACTGAAGGGTAAAATCCTGACTCCAGGAAAGTCAGCAGATGTTTTGACATGCAAGTTTACTCTTCCTCAGTCTGCTCCTAATGTCGTTAGCAGTTACAAATTCCCCAGTACATCCACAAGCTATCTTTCCTTCTAGTATTTACGGAAGAGTTTAATGATAGCTAAGAAGGTTTATTGTGACTGCTCTGGAAATGGGTCTATTTTGTTGCTTACACATATTTCTATGTAATTGAAGTTAAATGAGTAGACAGACTATCATGACATTTTATAGTAAGTTTAAATTATATACAAGTATTCAGCGCCTGGAATGAGGAGCATTTTATGCTGCAAAAATAAAAATAAACTAATTAATGCAATTAATAAGAATTTTATCTAGAGCAAGAGAATTACATTCACTGTGCACTAAGGTGCCATTATAATAACCTCCTGCTGAATAAAACATCAAGTACATATTTTTTCTGTTGCCCCAGATGACACAATTACCATTGATGATTTACAATTCTTATATAATAGATGAGTTTCACTAATTTATAGATGCCAAATGGTCTGCATGTGGGACATTCAGAGAAACATTTTACCATCTTTTAACAGAACAGAAACAGCTAATAAGTAAAAGTCTGGCTATGCTAATTACGTTTCTGAGAAAGTCTACAAATAATCACCTCTTTTTTGGACAGATTTGAGAATCTGTAATATCCAGAAAGAAGTGGGAGAGGATCTCCTATCGAAAGAAAAGCTACAACTTTCAATATCTTTCAAACAATTTCCATTTGTTTTCCTGCCAGACAAAAAAAACCCAGCCCTGTTACACAGCTTTGTTTAACCTTTTTGCCAAGGGAGATACCTGGAAACATTCAACAGACCCAAAGTACCTTGGTGCAGGTGACAATCACTCATCTTCAACAGCAACGTGGACTATGACTAGGGTGGCTGCTGATCAGTGCTGTGCAGAGTCCCCTTGGAAGGCAGGGATAGGGAGAGGTCCTCTGCAGCAGCCCAGCTTCCCAGAAAGACTGAGCACATCAGACTCCAGCCTTTATATAACGCACTGGGGTTTAAAATGACCCACCTCAGTGGATGTTAACCAGTCTTAGGCTCCTCATTCTTTAAGGCAAATGTTTGTGGTGTAAATGAAACTTTATGGGGATTCCTTTAAGAATCTCTGCCAAAGGGATTTCTAATGGAAACAAGACATTAACTGAACAAATTGATAGATTACAAAATGCTTTAGCATCTCTACCAGCTATTCAGAGAATACTATTGACCTTGAATTAGGTTACATGTTGTCCAAAGCAAGTCTATAAGCACAACTCAAATCTAAGTAACTACCTACCTAGCTTTTTATTGCCTACTCAAAGAAGTGGTTTACACATAAGGTGTTATTTTATCCGAGAGCGGATATTTGTGTTACAAATGTATTTGGGCCATAAAAAAAGAGCTGTTACATATAATTTTGAAAAATATATAACCAGTGGCATTCACAACTGCCTTTATTCCCCGGGTTATGTACACGACTGAAAAATAATTTACAGGAAATATGTTAAGGTATCTCAGCCTAGGAACCACATCCTTGGTAAAGTTCCATCCTTTTCCTAAGAGAATGATGTAACCAAACTATCTGTTGAGGACCTCATCAGTGCGTAAGAGAAATAATTGATTAAGGAAATGAAAATATCTAGGAAAGATAAGAGATCATGAACTGAGCACACATCCCATGCTCAACACAAAAATAGAATAAACAGACAAAAAAAAAAAAAAAGACAGTCATAAGAGGGTCCAAAACTGAAACAAATAGTTTCCCCATTTTTAATATAACTGTATTTAGACGGACAGGTATTTAGCTTCCTCTGAGATATATTAGCACTTAGCAAGCAAACTGTAATGGACATTGAGTGATCTAAGTAGTCCATGTTGCGGTTATGAGAAGCACAAAGTACTAAAAAACGCTGCATGTTACAACAAAGTCGATTCAAGCAGTTTTCCCTGCTTCAGTTCCAGGTGATACAAAAGCTACTTCTGAAAAGTATTCCCAAGTGCTCTGCAACACAATATCCTTACACTCAGTAAAATTCTTTTCATAAAACATGAATGTGAGGCATTCCTCCCCTTTATGGTTGCCTCTTCTCAGGTCCTTCCAGCTTCCATCCCAATCTCATTCCGTAGTTTGTTATTATACCTATTAAATATTCTAGTTACTATGAAAAGTGAGCCCTTAAAAAGCATTATCACTGAACAAACAAAATAGTTCTTGGTTTGCATGCAAGCAAAGAAGAGTATTGTTTGGCAAGGTTTCTTTCAAAGGCAATGTATTTTGAAGGCAATGGTGGCAATACTGGAATCCACTCAGTTCCATCAGCTCACATTTTTTCAATTCAAACGCAAAATTAAAGGCTGGGTACAAATAAAGTTACAATGTGTGTAACCTCAGGATGTATCTGACTGCTGATCTTCTGAACCAGTGAGCAAGTTTTCCAGAGATCGGTGCCTTGTTTATACGTTGTTCAGGAGTGCTGATAGCATGCAATTATTCCTACTGGAAGAAGGCACTGTTCTATCAGGTGCTCTGATTGATTTTTTTCTTTTTTTTTTTTTTTTGCATAGTATAGTTTTATGCCCACTGTGTGCAGATGCCTGACAATATGTACTTTGCCTTGGAAACCAACTAGCAAAATAACTCAACAAATAGCCAGCCAAATGTCAGCCGCTGTGCCCAGTCCATTTTGAGATTTTTGCTGCTCAGATGTGTGAATGATTTCCATCTGTCCCTATGTAAGATAAAGATTTAGAGCTGCTGGCACTGGGGAGCCTTCTTTAAAAAAGTCAGCCAGTGCCAGGGCGGCTTGTCAGCATACAGAGATGCAAGTGCTCCCAAACCTGCATAATGAGCGTGGTGGAAGCTGTCCATTACAAACCAAAAGGCCTCTCATTCCTATGACTACTCATTTGGATCCTGATGACACAGTGTGAGGATGCACCGGCTCAGGATGCTAGTGTTTGCTAGCTGGGGACCGGACAGATGTGCCAACAGAAGCAATTACAGGAGTCCCTCAATGTCCAGCATTGCTGTTTGCACACACCGAGTGTAAGTGTACACCAGGCTCAAGCTCAGATCCCTGTGGAGTAACGACAACAAATCTGCTGGGTAAACCAAAGAATATTTCATTAGTTCCTTAACGAGGAGATGTTACAGCAAGTTTCTTATAGACCGAACTTGTCTTTTGTTTTGCCTGTACTTAACATTCTTGCAACCCTACCAGCTAGGTTAACCACGTACAGCCACCTGCATTGAATGAAAATGTTTTAAATAATTTTTAAAAAATAACTGTAAGTACTCCTGTGAAGGATATTCGTTACAACTCTATACTTGTTCTGAATTCCAGTTTCTGAGGACTTTTATACAAGCTCCTCATTCTTCTCCTTATTCAGGCCATGTCTGAGTACAATGTGTTCAGTTCAAGCTTGTTCCTCTACAGCTCCGTGCACCCTCTGCCACCTTTTATTCTCTCAGCCTGTATCAAATAAAGAATTCAGATTGTGCATATACAAACACACAGACTCCTCATCTCTCTCTCCTTCTCTTGCCATTTTCATTTCCCAGTACCATTCATAAAGCAGCCATGCAACCTGTTCTGCCAGCAAAGCTAGACAGGAATATCTTAGAGTAACATTGCCACTGAAGTCTAACTTTAAAAGTACAGCCTTCTACAAACTGGTAACCTCTGATCTATAGTACCACAGAGTAGCTTGCGAGAAAAATCTCCTGCAGGGAAGTTAAGGAATAAAACCTCTTCCTGGTACCTCGGTCTGCCTTCTCACAGATCTCTGTACTTGAGACACCTGAAGAAGGGACCACATGTCAGAGGCTCATTACACTTTAGCACACTGTTTTCCAAGAGGCATTATTACTCACAAAACTGACCTATACTCACTTATATTCAGGACAAGTCAGATGAAAGGACAGAGCCATCAGTGCTAAGAAAGAAGATCAAGTGGATCAGTAACGTGAACAAGAGCAGCAAAGCACATCTCTTCATGAGTTGCAGGACTCCTTCCCAGGGCTCTATAGGTTGTGCTGACATTTGTCTATATAGCTGTGATGTGTTTTCTTTCCCCATTGTTTCACTCAAGTGAACTATCACCATCCCACCATACAAACATCACACTATATGTCCAGATCAAGGTGTATGTCATTTAATACTGTATTATAGACATGGAGATCCCAATGCAAAATGTCAACTTCAAGCACAATCTGGAGCTGTGAGTAAAGCAGGCTTTAGAGATCATCTGATGTCACAGGGTCTGCTTAAGGGCTGTCAACTAAGTACCAGAAGCCCCATCCGTATGTGCAGGAGTCAGAGTTTATAAACCTTCTGGATAAGTGTTGCTACTAAGCTATGATGATGGGGGGTGGGGATCAGTTTCTTGTAGTACTTACAATTTAAGTGGCTAAACTATTCACATGGTAGGTCTAGGAAAAGTAACTCAGTGTCCCTAATGAAAGATGTTCCTCCTGTCCCCAAATGCTGCCTCTAAGGAGCTACATGGATATTCCTGACCCTGAAGTACATGCATAGCTATCTACCCAAGAGAGAAAGGAGTTCATATAACTAGGAATTAAAGAAAACCCATGAGATATAGAACAGAGTTTGAATGTGTGAACAGGACCAAACAGGAACTCAAAACTCACACACATCATACATACTTGCTCTAGTTGAAAAGATATTAACAGAAGATTTTTTTATTTTTTTTAAAAAAAAGCTTATCTACATAATTTTCACTCGCAATGCCATATGTAACAACTTTCCCTGTCTCTAAACCAGCAAAGGCTTACTGTAAAGCAACACAGTATTGTGTCCAAGCATTGAACCTCCCAAAATCCAAATTCCCTTGGTGCTGGTCTAATGATATTAAAATCCTATTCCAGCCCTCATTCTTGAGGGCTCACCAGGCTGCTGTGGCCATGTTACATCTTGTACTCCCCATGTCCATTAGTCTAAGGTGGTTCCAGCACAGTCTTACTCATTGCTCCAGCTTTCTTTGTAGTGACATGCTCTCCACCTGAGTAACTTTCTAGCCCAGCTACCTCCAAAACATTCAAAACAATCTCAGCTATTGAGATGTTTAGCTGAAACATCATTCCTTCAACTTCTAATCGCTGTAATTTAGCTTCCTATTGAGAAACGTGAACATAGAGGCATGTGACAAAAGTTTATGGTAGGTAAACATCTGTGAGCATGTAAATGCTGTGCTACCCATGCCAAGTTTAAATAAGGTGCCAACTATGTTCTCATGAGAACTTAGAGACAAGAAAGAAGTGATTACCTACACACAAAAGTGAAAAACACTGATTTCCTTCACACAAGAAGATGCTAACATCCTCCTCCCATAAACTGTCTGCTGACAATCTTGCAATTGTCATTTAATGCCAGTGATATGCTGGCATAAGTAAAAGAATAGAAATAATTGGGCAAATCAATTGGGAGGATAGATAGGTGGTCTGGATGGAGTATTTTGTCCATCTCAACCCTTCTTAATCTTGCCTTTAGCCTGGGTTGAGCCTAAAGGCAGCTGCTCTTTCATTGATCCACAAGTCTCGTGAAGAAGAAAGGCTACATTTCACACTGGCTGTTTATTTTTGACTACAAGCTTCAGAATTGCTGGCAGAGATCTATTCTTACCCTGCCAGGGACACAGTGGTGCAAGAGGAAGGGTTTGCTTCATTTCCTTATTATTTCTCAGGCATCTCTAATGGGATAAGGCTCAAATGATGGCTCCTGATCTGTCCTTGTGAGGTACTGAACTACTCCAAACACTGGTAGTTATCCTGTCTACAGACCTACATCTGCAGAAGAAACTCTGAAAATTAAAATTTTGGGCTTTACTTCCCAAGACAACGTGCAAACTTCTGTGTCCCTCTGTGCTACTCTATTGCACCACAGCAAAAATTGGTATTGGTCTTTTTGAGAGGCTTGTCTGTGTTCCTCCTGTTCCCACAAACTGGGAAGAAAAATAAAGGACAAACCCAAGAGAACAGTTCAACAGTGAGTTCCAGCCTTCCTCATCTTTCAGTGCTCTGTCAGCATCCAGAATAGCCCATACTGCCAGAGTTACTGACAGGAAGAGACCGACAAAGCTGAGATTTCTGTTCTGGCTATGCATCACCTTACAGAGTGTGCATACATTTACTCGGTCACGTACAAAAAGACCCCACAATGATAAAACAACACATTTCCCAACTTCAGGCAGCTTCAGACACCAGTGAATCCAGTGGTGCCCTTCGCAGCTTGCCTAAACAGTATCCAAATTGTTGTTGTTCCCCTGCTGCACTCAAAGTCATTGTCACAGCTGCAGCATTAAATAGCCTGAGGGCCTGTAAAATCCCACAAATGTTTTAGGCTTGAGCCAAAAGTTTGAGGTTAGGGAGTTTGCTGTCAGGGTGCCAGGATTCCTTTTTTTTTTTTTTT